>CBVK0101662465.1:0-18812 GCA_900067695.1 Picea abies
GAAGTGGAAGCACTATATAATGGGAAAGGAAACCATTATCCACACATATCGCCAACCACGACAATATTTGCATGCCCAGACTAAGCTTCAACAAACCAGACATTACGAGTGGATGGGGTTTTTGTAGCAATTTTGGATAATAATTAAGTATAAGAAGGGAAACACTAATAAGTTGGAAAGCATGATTTCAAGGCCACCCATACCCAAGATTATAGCTTTGGGAACACTTATGCACATGGATCCTTTTACCCATTATGCATATAAAGAGGCATACATAGAAGATGGAGACTTCAAGGGGGTGTTTTAGTAGCTACAAGGTCAAATTCAAGTAGAAGAAGGTGACAATAAGGTTGAACATCATCATCTCTAGAATGGGTACTCTATAAGCTAGACAAGCTTTGTGTTCCTAAAGGTGAAAGATTGTAGCTTATCAAAGAGGCTCATACCTCCAAAGTTGCAGGACATTTTGGTGTTGGGAAGAGAATTGCTATCTTACAAAGGTAAGTATACTAGCCCAAAATGCAAGAAGATGTAGCACCACATATTATATGATGCATACTTTGTTGTACCAATAAGCTCAGTAATACAAAGAAAGGTCTATATCATCCCCTACTTGTACCCTTTTGACCTTGGGAAAGCATTTCCATGGATTTTGTGGGAGGTTTACCAACAATTAGGAAGTGACATGACTATTTATTTGTGGTAGTTGACAAGTTTGGAAAGATATGCATTCTTATGCCTTGTAAAAAGACCATCAAAGGACAATAATTAGCAAACATGTTCTTTGAACAGGTTTAGTGCACTTTGGGATACCAAGGAGCATCATCTCAGAAAAGGATACTAGATTTATCAATGTCTTTTGGAATACACTTTGGAAGAATATGGACACTAAGTTGAAGAGATATACAACATTCCATCCATAAACAAATGGGGAGACATAAGTAATCAACATGAATTTGGTGTATCTTTTGAGGGGTTACAATCAAAAGCATTCGAAGACCTAGGATGAAAATCTGATTTATATTCAACACTCTTATATCATAGTAGTTCACACTTCTACTAGTAATTCCCCTTTGGAAACTTGTTTTCGGTATTTTATGCCTTTTCCCTTGGATGTTGTATACAGATAGTAAGGAGGAGTGAGGGAAGACATCACATGAGAAGCATTGAAAGTAGAGATTTTTTTTTTAAAGATTAGACAAATCTATTTCCAAGTACAGAAGACGCTGAATAAGTCACATGAAATGTATAATGCAATACCCCTATGTCGAACCCAAATTGAAAATGTAAATATAGGCTGGTGACTTAGGATATTTTGGGCCAAAGTGCCTTTGTAAATATGCTTTGAGGCCAGAGTGCCTGTGTGATTGTTAGGTTGGAGAAGACTAAAGGATAAAAGGCCACCGAGCCTATCATTGTAATATGTAATCACACTCAGATATTAATAAAAATACATCACTATTGCAAACAAACTAGACAAAAGAGTATTGGGGGCTAGAACTCCATTAGAGGGAAGGGGGGCTAAAGGTATAGGAAGAGGGGCTAAGCCAAGGGGGCTTAAGCCAAGGAAATATTATAAGAATATTTCCTAAAGTCTATTTTATGGGATATATTCATATCTATCCTAAGTTCCTACGTGGGAGGAATGCATCACCATGTGGAGCCCATGTAGTTCCCAACATGACAAGTGTCAAGTTGGGAACATGCATATAAAAATTAAGAACTTAGAACGTTTTCCATCATTTACTCATCATTTTGATTATCATTCTCACCTTGAATCTCACCATCTTTACTATTCCGACCATCCATCTTCATACCTGTACTTGGGAAGATTTGGGAGTTGTTGGTAACTAGTAAGCTAAGATCATTTGATCTTAAGAAGCAGGTTGCCAAGCTCATGTGTGTTTGAATAAGCGAGTTGTTAGGCTCGTAAGCATTCTCTCTGGGTGAGAGAATTGCTGGGAATTTTTTTCCATCTGCGTTGGGAAATGGCTATAGAGCTCTGAGAGTTTCTATCCACCCTGTTGTTGAAGCCCCAAAAGGGAAGTGGGAGAGCCGAAGGACTATTAAGTAGAGAAGGGGTACACTTCCTGGGGTGGGATAGGCTATGGGAAATGAGAGGTTGTAGGATAGTTGTAGAAGTTGGCACCTTGACATGAGATTTATCATGTTGGATAGAACTTAGTATGGCTTAGGAAGCTTTCCCTAGTGGAGTTTATAGCCTCAATTTGTATGTGACCTGCTGCTGATAGTTTATGAGCAACAAAGTCTACGGTTGGGAGGAACATGTGAGGTCTGCACGCAATTGGTGAATTATTAAAAATATAAGTGTTATTTTTATTTGTGTTTCATGCTTTTATTGTATGAATACTTATATGAATTCTGTATGTTTGATTATACTTGTTTATGCATGAATTGTATGATGTTTGCATTGCATAATCATTGCATAAGCAGAGCATGTTATTAACTAAATGGTATCATAGATGAAATTTTTATTATGGCATGGCCCAACCTGGGGATGGAAATGCTAGAAGGTGGTATCAGAGAAAAAATAATATAGGTAATGGGACTCATCTAGGTGGTTGGGTATGCTACAATGTGGTATCAAAGCCATAGGTTCAATACTGAGATTGCATGGGATAACCAATAAAACATTGAAGATAAAAATTGCAGAAATTTAATTTTCAGAGAATGTCTCCGATATGTTTGGCGAAATTACTGCATTGGAATTGTGGGAAGTTTCACAAGTAAATGGAGGAAATTTAGCCAAGGATTAGAATTCCCCAAATTTTAATTGCAATCTGGACAAATTCGGGCTTGTAGATGGCTGGATTTCAAAGTTACAGAGGCAATCATGGCAGAATTGGTAAGAGTGGTAGTGTAGCAGATGACGTCCAACCATGGTGGCAGACAGGGTTCTGGCCATAACCGTGGTGAGATTTTAAGAATTGACCAAGTAAAAGAATGGATTAGTCATACATAGAGGATCAAGACGGTATGTATAGATAAAGCATGAAATTATTGGGGATCACAGTGAAGAGTACAAATTTGACTAACTATCAAGACATCGCAGAGCACAATGAATGATATGAATTTGTCTAAGTATGAGGAATTGGTCGGTCGAACAGAGCTGCCAATATGGACAAATGAATCGGGCAAATACCTTAGACTGTGGTGAAATTCTTGGAAAAAATTCTAAGTATGGGTGTGAAATGAAGGTGGTGGAACGTGAGAGTGCATTTTGTAGGCTGCAAAAAAGCAACAAGAATAGAGAATGGGTTATGTACCCGCGACAAACTTAAGAAATTTCTAAGTATGGGTGAAATGTTTTAATTATCGATTGAAATTGAATTAGATTCCAAATCGGACGGTTGATGAGTATCAGGGTCATGTTAAGCATTCTGATGCCCAACGATAACAGATCAACAATCAATATTACATGTGAAGGAATGATTGGATGGTCACTGAACATCGAAGCTATGTTGCATGTGCTAATGGATATGCTTTCCTAGATGATATTCTTTTCCTTCCCCTTTCCATCAATAACCTTCTACTCAAGACAAAATTGAGCAAGAAAATAGTCGTTGGAAAGGTCTTGGACAAAGGAGTCCATTATTCAATCAAAAATGTAAATGGGCAATAAAATTAACAAGAAATCAGAAATTATATTTCTGGTACATTTAAAGGGAGGAATGATGCATAAAAAGATATATTTGTTAAATTATCATGGTCTCACAAATCCTATTGCATGCACATTTTATAAAACCAAGCATAATTCGATAGAGAGGTCAAAGACCATAGGCATGGAAGATGCACAAAGAACTTAAAACTATGAAAATGAAGTCATGGGATTGGGTGTAAGCATGGGTAATGTAGGGACAAAATGCAATGGGCATGGAGAAGTAAAATAGGAGCACGTGAATTTAGTGGAGACTATTAAGAGTCTGCAAAGATATGTGCAAAGCTATAAGGCTCATAATGAGAGATTTATGAAGGCTAAGGAGCAACAATATGGCTTCAAAATCAAGTTGTTGCAAAGCTTAGATAGAATAGAAAAGAAAATGGATAACGAGACATAATCAAGCAAGTCCAACAGTCATAGATATCCTACTAGGAGGAAATAATCTATAAGCGCGGGTAGACATCATCACTTGCCAAGGTACTCAACTAGAAGGGCATACAATAGTCCAAGTTTATCTCCTAGCAGAAAGTATAAGAGGAGGTATGGTGTGGATGAACTACAAGGAGAAATGAATAAGATTGAACCTCCTACCTTTGATGGCGAGCAAAAGAAATATGAAGATGCCAAAAGTTGGTTGTTGGGGATGAGGAGATACTTTCAATTGCACAATTATTCCTCACAGGAAGAAGAAAGAATTTCTATTTACCAGTTGAAGGGAAAATCATCAATGTGGTGGGACCAACTTTAGAAACTACAACACGTTGATAAGAAGAAGATCACTTGGAGGTAGTTCAAGAAGCACTTTTAGAAGAGATGCTTGACCAAACATTATTATGATATGAAGATGAAGGAGTTATTTGAACTCAAGCTTGGGAGTATGAAGATGGGTGATTATGAAAGGATATTTCTAGAACTGTTGAAGTATGTTAACTTCATCAAAGATGAACATGTCAAGATTCAAAGGTTCCTGAGTGGGCTTCCATCAATGTTCAGTGAAAAAATACAGTATGACGATCCCAAGACATTGGATGAAGCAATAAGGAGGGCCAAGTGCCTCTATGATCAACATAGAGAAATACCAAACTTACACAAGGCTTGGGAAGATAAGAAGAAGGGTTAGATGGAGTAGAGGAAGAAGGGGAACAAGCCACCATTCTTCAGAAATAATTCTCAGTGGCAACCAACTCAAAATGAGCCCAAAATATCAGAAACATTGGGAAAAAGACCAAGGAAACAACCTATGAAATGTTGGGGTTGTGAGGGAGATCATATGTACAGAGATTGCCCTCATAGAGGTGAAAAAGTGAGGACTGTTCACAATGTACAACATGCTGATACAGATGAGGACATGGGCAGAAGCATGCCAAGGATCTATTCAACCTTAGACAACAAGCAAACCGAATTTCAATCTCACATGATTGAAGTGGAAGGTAAGATTAATGGCCAACCTGTTGCTATTTTGATTGATTTAGGAGTTATTCATAGTTATATAGATTCTAAGATGGTGGAAATATTTCAATTGCAAAGAAGCAAACTTGGGAAATCTTGGTTGGTACAGCTAGCCCCCGGAGCTAAAAGAAGAATTAATGAGATGGTTAAGGAGTGTCCAATGGACATGAACGGGATGAGCACCAATGAAGATTTGAATATCATACATTTGGGTTCATATGATTTCCTAATTGGTATGGATTGGTTGGAAAAACATCACACTGTCCTAGATTGTTATAACAAAGCATTTACTTTCTTGAATGAGGAAGGAAACTTAAGGAGAGTTCAAGGTATTCTAAGGGCAGTAGCTATTAGAGAAGTTTCAACCTTGTAGCTGAAGAAAAGCTTCAGGAAAGGATGCCAAATCTTTGCAGTGCATATGGAAGAGGCACCTAAGGATAAAGTGCCAAGCATTGAAGACTATGCAATCTTGAAAGAGTTCGAGGATGTATTTAGAGAGATACCAGGGTTGTCGCCGAAAATATATATTGATTTATATATTAATTTGATGCTTGGAGCAACCCCAATATCCATGACTCCTTATAGGACGAGTATTCCATAATTGAAGGAATTGCAAATGCAACTTGAAGAGCTCTTGAAGAAGGGGTATATACACCCAAGTGTGTCACCTTGGTGTGCCCCAGTATTATTTGTTAAGAAGAAATATGGTACCTTGACATTATGCATTGACTTTAGGCAGCTAAATAAGGCGATTGTGAAGAACAAATATCCTTTTCCAAGGATAGATGATCTTTTTGATCAATTGAAAGATGTAAGGATATTCAACAAAGTCAACCTCAGGTTAGGCTATCACCATGTGGTAATTAAAGAAGAAGATATCAACAAGACAACCTTCAGAACAAGGTATTGTTAGGTAGCTAGAGATGTAGTGAGGAGCCCGGAGGACCCATAGTGATAATAGTAGAGGCCATTCAATGTAAGGTGGACTAGGTCCACTATAGTATTAAATAAGGCCACTATGGTAGTTAGATATAATAAATGTAGGATGACTTCTTAGAAGGTTATGCTTCTAGAAGGTTCTTAGGTGGTTGGTAGCACTATATAATAATAATAATAATAATCCGTCTTTAAGGTCATGGCCAAGCCATAAACCAAATTGGTGTATGACACCCCCTTGTTTGTGGGAAAAGGGACCCCCTACGCCTAGCGATTTGACTGGTAAAGTTTACAGAGGTATACATACCCTAACCCCCTCTGGATTTGAACTTGTGAACTCTTAAGAGGAAACACATGTTCTTAACCATTAGGCCCACTCAGGCTGTATATAATGAGATATAAAGGGGTTCAAGCAATGTAATGAGATATAAAGAGAAGTATTGTATTTGGAATGATAGATCAATATGAGGATGCCCCTTTGAAGAGGCAAGTGAAGAGGAGAATATCCCTTCCATAATAGGATCTATTGTATGTTGTTTCCCTACCTTAAGGGTTTTCTTATACTAAGAGTGTGGTTCTTCTATATTGTTCTCTGAATCAACGATATCTTTACTTCTGGAGCTTCGATTTGGACGTTTTTTTTTTTTTGAAATTGGGTGAAATTGTGAGAGGAGCTCATATATGTATTTTTTTTGTGCAAGTTTGGCCATAGGTATTACATAAATTAGAAAAGTCGCATGGCCATCCACGTAAAAAAAACCCTGAAAATTGCAGATTTTAAAATGCCAATAACTCCACTTCCCGGACTCCATTTTCAGACGATATTTATTTTTATTTTTTTAACTTGGGTGTTTTTATGAGAGGAACTCATATATACAGCAAGTTTCTGCAAATTTTGCATTGAAATCTATAGAAGTTGTTCAGAATGTTGCAACCCTATTTTTTCTTCTCCAAAAAAATAAATTTGCAAAAAAAAATAAAAATATTTGCCCACACTTCCTGCCAAGGAAAGTTCTCTGATACCACTTGTTAAGAACCAAATACTTGCATACAGAAACACCATAAATAATTCAGAGAACAATATAAAAGAACCACACTTTTATTATAAGAAAACCCCTAAGGTAGGGCAACACCATACAATCGATCCTATTATGGAAGGGATCCTCTCTTGTTCACTTGCCTCTTCGAGGGGGCATCCTCCTATTGAGCTACCACACCAAATACAATACTTCTCATCATATCTTGTTACATTTCTTGAACCCCTTTATATAGTGCTACCAACCACCTAAGAACATTCTAGAGGAAGAACCTTCTAGAATCATAACCTTCTAAGAAGTCCTATTACATTTATTATATCTAACTACCATAGTGACCTTATTTAATACTATAGTGGACCTAGTGCACCTTACATTGAATGACCTCTACTATTATCACTATGGGTCTTCAGAGCCCCCCACTACATCTCTAGCTACCTAACATTAAATCATCCTTGGGTAAGTTATTTGTTTGTGTATTGAACTCCCAAAAAATACAAGCGAAAGCTAGAACATCAAATTTATTTTTTTACCACTTGCACTTGATTCAATATAAGTATCAAAGATATAATCTTCTCAAAAGATATAATCTTCTTACTGGGATATTGGTTGGCCCAATCATTCATGAGCTTTGAATCTTCTAAAACTAGGAGATAGTTTATCCATTTCTCTTACTTCAACGAAAGATAATAAAAAAAACTTTGCTTAATTATTATTCCCTTGATTGGCTACAAATTTATTAAGTATCATTATATAAGTATTTTATCCATTTCTCTCACTTCAACAAAAGATAAACAAATAAAACTTTGCTAGATTATTAATCCCTTGATCAGTTACAAATTTAAGTATCATAGCACCACACAAACCTAAATCTCCTTAACACACTCCATCCAAAAAGCCCCAAAGCGTTTCTTTACCAATACATGGTTTTATAAGTCTTTTAACCTTCATACTTTTTAAAATCCTTTTGTTTTCTTCCATTGTCGATCTTGTCTTATGTACCATTTGAAATAGACAAAAGAGTTGATCTTTTGTTTCTAACTATCTAAATTGTATAAATAAATAAATATAGAAGATTCATGTAAGTAATTAATTATCAAAATTTCATAAATAAATATGAAAAAGCCATATAAAAAGCTAAAATTTTATGATTTTATGAGCATGTTGGAAAAAGATTTATATTGAGTTAAAAATAAATTAATTTATAATTTATAAAGTTATTTTATAAATAAATTTTTTTACTTACGTTACATTAAGAATGACCCTTGTTTCAGTGTGCCATTGTTAATCTAATGGGAAAGGAAAACAATGTAGTAATTTTGATATGTGCCATTGTTAATGTGATGGGAAAATAAAACAATGTAGTAATTTTGATATGTGCCATTGTTAATGTGATGGGAAAATAAAACAATGTAGTAATTTTGACAGGGCGATCGCATTCGGCTATGAGATATTGACTTCACACCATAGACTATATATAGTCAACAAGTTAATGCATATAACGTTGACATTATAAAATGGCTTTTAAAAAACTTAGTATCTTGAATGTATTTACATAAGGTCCATGATACTAAACAACAAAGTTGAGGTTAATTGGAGTTCATCTTGTATTGGGAGTTGTGTGATTTTTTTTTTAATTATGTTTTATATGTTGTATGTATGGATAGGTCTTTGTGAATGTGATCTATAACATCATCATGGAATTTGTTTATATAATTTAATTTTTTTTAAGCTTTGAAACATTATATTGTTATAGTAAAAGTGTACAAAATTTTTTGTTGTTGGTTTATTATTAGAAAAACTAGACCAACAACAATGTATCAAACTGTTTCAAATGATATGAAAGTATTATCTTTCAAACTTAAAACTTTGGATATAGTTAAGAGTAGTGTTATTTTTTTATATCTAAAACAAAGTATTTCTATAAATTCTTCCTATTCCCGCAAGGATGAGGTAGGATTAGAATCTTGATACTTTGTAGGTTAAATAACAAAAAAAGAAACTCGATAAACACAAGAGTTGAGTAGAGGGTTGGCCCTCATCTGGAGTCGCCTGTGTGTTGGTCAAAATGATGGTTGAGAGGTCCTGTCCCATGAGCTTCTTGGCTAACAGATTCATTTTGAGGCCTTGAAGCCACAATAGGGCTTGGATCTCATTCAATTGAAGTATAATCTCGTCCTTATCATCCTTTCATTCCATTAAAACACGTCCGAGTAAGAGCTTCATGTGTTGGTATATTTCAATTGTCCTTAAATATTAAGAAACTCGGGACCTGGTGTTTCTCGTGTCTGGAATCCAAGAGTGGATTGATTCTAAGACTTCATTGTCGGAGACAAAGTGCCTTAAGACTCAAACGTCCACTTCCACGAGTTCTATTTCTTCTTGAATGTGGGGGGGTATGAGATACATAAGAGTCTAAAGACTCTTCGGATGATGCTTGAGGCGAGAAATGGTGTGTTGGGGAAGGTGTCGAGAGGAGTTTTTGCGGCCACGATGAGAATCATGACCTCGTGCCATTGGAGAGGTGTTGGACGGGTCATAGAACAAAGAGAACGTTGGAGAATAGGCAGACAACGAGTGAAAGGAGCAGGGTCGATAAGTGAATAGGAGGGAAGTGGGGTGATAGGGCCAAATGAAGTTGGGAGAGATGATAAAGAGTGTAGGTGTCCAGTCGAAGAAGGTGGCGTAGGCATAACCATTATGCGTGCAAGGTGGGCGGGTAGTTAGGATTAATGATGGAGTAACTTCCATAATGAGGAGTCAGACGAGAGGGATGAACCAGGTGCAGGAGAGCTACCAAAGGTCAATCAAATTCAGGGTGTGATCTTGAAAACCACAGGGTGCAGTAGGCCAGGTGGTGCATGGATCAATGTTGCGATCAATCCTCATTATAAGAGGTGACGAGGGTAGAGGTGGGTTGGTATATGTCAATAGGTGGAGTGGTCGTGTGGTTGTTCGCCTCAGGTGCTCTCCCCCCCCCCTAAAGATCGCTTCTTGAACACCCGATACAAAGGATTTTTGTTATTTTTCTGTTATGTAGTTGTTGTATGTATTGTGATATCAAAATATTAATATTTCATTATGTTTTTCAATTGGATTTGATTTAGGTGATTGTAAGAAGGATTATTGCTTTCGTCACTCAAATTCAATTGTCGTAAATAATATGTTTGAGCTCTTAATAAGTATATTGGTAATAACCTTAAACCATATGTTGATAGTCTTGGGTTTTTACAAAATCTAATTTACTTTAAATACTATCTTCAAAATGAAAAGAAATGCCAAACAAGTTTCCTCAAAATATGTATTTCACAATAAAAATAAAATAAATCAAATAAAATAAATCCAAATCAACATCATTATTTAAACCATGTGCATCAAACAAACAATGATATTTATATCTAAACAAAAATGGTATAAAATTTATGGCGATCAACCATTTAAAATTTATTTGCACAACGTCCATAGTGGAGAGTGCCTTTTAAAAGACAACACCCAAGAGAAATATCTATACAAGGTTCCTTTAGAAAACAACACCCAAGAGAAATATCTATACAAGGTTCCTTTAGAAAATAAGGTTTGGTGTTGTTGGTCTTCCTTTGCATTGGATTTACACTAGTGCTTTGGGATATTCTGAGCCTACATCTTTTTAGAGCCGGGGAAGGTCTATACAATGTTTCTCTTTTGTATTTTAGTTTCAGGGTTTATTTCTTGTTTTATTGCACCTGTAGCAGGGAGAGTGTAGCAGGGAGATTAAGTCTCTCATCCTCTTGAATTCAGTTAGTTTAGATTTTCTTATGTGGGCTAGTTGGAATTATCAATCTTTGGCTATGAATGAGCACACTAGGCATTGTCGTTTTGTTTTTTGAGATGATCTTAGGTTGGTGATTAGGGATACTCTAGGTTTGCCCCTTCTTCAAGCCTAGGAAGGTCTAGTTCACTCCTTTGTATTTGACAACTCAAGGATTTGCATTTGGGTACATTGCACTTACTTCCTCCCAAATTTAGGTAACTTAGTATTTTTTTGGTGGGTTGGTTAGACTCTAGTCTGTGATTATTTTGGGTCATCTTGTTTTATTCAGCTACATATATTCTATTTGGGCACTTCCCGAGGCTTTAGGATAGAGATTGCCTTAAGAACCATGGTAAATGTCTCAGGGAGATACATGTAATACACAGAGTGTTAATTGTACATGGATGAAGGCTTCACCAATGGAAACAAGACATACATAATCTCGGTAACAACCAAAGTCCATGGCAATGAGTGTCAATATGATTCTCAAAATGTAGTTATCGTGGAGACCCCCTGTAGCAGAAAGACAAATTCAGGTATTTCTCTACAAACTTAGTAAGGGTTCTGAATTCGTTTCCTTCAACTTTAGAATGTTAATGGGCCCTGTTCCCTATGAACCCAAAGAAGAGGAAATAGTCCATCAAATACTAAAAGACACGCGCTTGGAAAACTAGGAATCACAACCTACTAATGTTAGTGAAGATGAGATGCACAACATGCATGTCTTCTATTAACATCAATGTAACTTATGCTATGCAAACCAATCTTGATTTTAAGTGTCTTTTTTAGAGTTTATACCAATGAAACCTTTGAAAAGGATCCTATAAACCTTTCTACTTCAAAATCATACTACTTAATAGCTATGTTGTTTCTTGTTTTAAGACGCATCATCCTTCTCGTATTACTATGCTAACCAATTATGTTACAGCATATTTTTAATTATATTATTTTAAAAACATTTAATTATACAAATTAGTCAAACTCTTTATTAACAAATTTTATACATCTTTCAACATTTATATACAAAATTTTAATTATATTTATTTTAAAAACATTTAATTATACAAATTAGTAAAACCCTTTATTAACAAATTTTATACATCATTCAAGATTTACATGTAAAACCAAAAAAATAATTATATTTAAAATCATAGTTTTATATGTAAAATTAAAGTTTTATAAAGAAAAATTTAAAGTAACTACAACCATTAAATAACAGAATCCTGGAAGTGGCCTAGACAAGAGAGAATCTTGGAACTGGCCTTAGTCATCCCTCCTAGAGGATGGATAAAGTTTCAAATGGGTGTGATGGGACTTTTTAAAATTCATAAGAAATGTTATCCTTCGAGACTCTTAGAAATCATAAGTAATGTTATGATTGTGACATTTAAATACTTGAGTAGAAAATCTAATATTCAAACAAAGCTTTAGGCCTCTCGATTATGGGTATATCTCCATTTTTTTCAAAAAGGAGTTATGAAAGATATTTTCTAACGAGTCTCAAAACTAATCATTGGGAAGTTCAATAATTCACGAGTGACTTCCAAAATTTTGGGTAGAGTAAGTTTGTGTACGTTATAAGGTATAAAAATAAATGGTTAGCTGGTTCACTAGCATAACAATTTCTAAAAATGGATAAAATTCTATCCCTTACACACCCAACCTACCCCAACTTATGGGCAAATTCATTATTTTTTAATGTTCATGAGTAAATAATGATTCTTATCCTTCAACCTACCCCAACTTAAAAGAAATTTTAAAATTTTTTAAATTCTTCAACCTACCCCCAACTTAAAAGAAAATTTATAAATTTTTAATTTTATTGAATAAATAGTGACCCCTTATTGATGTTGGTCCCTTCATACGAATAATTTTGATTATGAGAAAGAATGTACATCACATATTCATAAATTGTCCATTGTTCTCAATCTATTTTCTAAGAAGTGTTAATTTTCTTGAGTAGATAGTGACCCCTTATTGATGTAGGTCCCTTCATAAGAATCATTTTGATTAAATCATTTTGATTAGGAGAAATCATGTATATCACATATTCATAAATTGTCTATTGTTATCAATCTATTTTCTAACAAGTAGAGGATTATGGAAGAGCGATCCTTAGGTGGAATAAAGTTTGGCATCCCTTAACATTAAGTTAGGGGTTTTTGAAGAATGATTTATAGGTGGGATAAAGTTTGGGGTTTCCAACATTAAAGTTTGGGATTTTTCAACATCAAGTTGGGAAATAATATAGAATTTTCCACTTATTTATAAGGAGTGCCTTTTTTTTTCTACGTTATCTTCTTTGTCTTCAAGTTTGTTTTTTTCTGCATAATCTTCCTTGTCTTCAAGTTTGTTGATTGATTTCCATGGTCAAGTCCTTAAGTTGAAATGTCTCTTCAAATTCAAATTAAAACATGTCTATTGTGAATTGATCATATGGAATTAGAGTGATACATTGGATGGTTTGTTGTGTTTTCATGGAGTTTGTGTCATGTGGATTTAAAGCATTAGTGTAAGATCTATGACATGTTAAAGATCATGCACTACTTGTGTTTGTGAAGAAAAGTATAATCCATGCATTACTTGTGTTTGTGAAGAAAAATATAATTCATGCATTACTTGTGTTTGTGAAGAAAAATACAATTCTGATGAGGGGAAAACATTAGTCATATGTAAGGGGTCAATTAAAATATAGCTTAAAAAAGTTGGGTACACACTATTTTAAGCATGTTGGAGGTTGAGAAGGGCATGCCATCATTATAAAGAAATTAGGTTTAACATAATCCCTTATTTGCTCTTTGGTGGGTGGACATTTTTTTTAGAAAAAATTATTTGTTATGCCCTAAACATAATAGTGCACTAGTGCACTATATGAAACAAATCATGTTGCATTGAAAGCATAGGCACACTGCGGTTAGTTGGGAAAAATACAAAAAAATTACAACTATCAATTTCTAACTTTAACCATCCTTCAATGCTTTCCTTCTCTCTAAGCATTGGTGCTTCTTTCCCCAATCTCCTCATCACAACATCCCATGCTTTTGAAATGTTGAATTTGGTCCTCATTCTCCATATGCGAGGGATTAAAATTCTCAATTTGATTTATTAAAATCCTATGGAGAATTTTCCACACCTTGTCAATAACAAAGAAAACAAAACAATTTTCTTTATGATGCCTTAATTTATATTTCTATAGTTTATTTTTTGTCTTTAGTCCAAAACGAGTTAATTTTTTCAATTTTTTAAAAATGTTGTTGGTGTGCGTCAAAACAATAGTTGCTTACAATTATTGGTGCATGAACAAGCCACACCGATATGTGCTTCTTATTTTTTGTAACACTCCATATTTTGGCCTTAGGTAGTTAGAACTTTGATTTTCCTCATCTTAGTAATTCATTGTTTAATAACTATTTGGATTCAATAATGTTGATATAGACATGTGAGAGGTGTACATATGGACATATTTATGTGTTGCATAGTACTATCTTTATTGTTATATGTTCATGATGACGATCGTTATGTGATTTGGTTAAACATGCAAATTTAAATGTGGAATTTTAGTACAATGGATACTAGTTTAAAATTATGTTGTGGATGTATAATAGATGTGAGGCATGTTGTAAATAGAAATACATTTCCTAATTTAACGTCAATACAAATATGGATGATCATATGAAATTTATGATGTATCTACATGAATATGAGAATTTGTGAAGTAACCTACATGCAATGAGCTATGGTTGTACTGCTGAGGTAACCTTGATGTCGTAGACATCACGAAGATAACATATGCTATAAGTTGTACTTATGATTTCAAATATTGCTATGATATGTGGTAAGTGTGGTTTTGACAAGATGCACAACTTGCCCAGAGTGGTTGTTTGATGACGCGACTCTAAGAACAATAGTTGCACAATATGGCTTGATGTAGGGTGTTGACCAACAATAGTTGCACAATATGGCTTGATGTAGGGTGTTGACCCTAGTTCTACGATGAGGGGTGGGGGTATTTCCCATCGTTTATACTTCAAAACCTGGAGTTGTGGGAGGGTTGTGTGAAGTCACACTCCCATAGATGTGTGATGGCGACTGCTAGTTTCCTGTTGGGGAAACTTGGTCGAGATATATGACACTTCCGCTTACGGGTTCTATGTGGAGTTGGGTCAATATAGTTGACGCTCTAGCTTACTCCAACAGAGGAAAGGACAAGATGGAAGATGGAAGTAGGTTATTAAGGAATGATGCTTCGATGTTAGTTGATAATACTAACTGGGGAGTAGATGTGCCACTATTGTTTACTCACTTGGTTCCTACCATGTTTAAAACCCTCTTTTGATTCCTTTTTTATATTTCAAGTGTCATAATGAGTTATCAATGAATTATTGTAATTTTGTTCGTTAAGATTATTAAATGATGCATTTATTTGATCTGTTGTCTTGCATGCCTTGATGTTATCATACATGAACCATGCACTAGAGGAGGTGGTTGTTTATCTTTAGTACATGCATAAGATACGTGTCTACTAACTACACACACATACCCTATACATATACACTAGTATAATTAATTAATGCATTAATTATTAAACTAGATTATTAACTATTTAATTGAATGGTTTAATTAATATGTAAATTATATTGCATACACAAATATCTATAAGCATTAAATACCTTCTTTGATTTTGATTAATGGTTGGTATGATGCATTAAATGAGTATGGTGGGTTGTTATGTACATTTTGAGGAAAATTGTAAGTTACATTTATAAGCTAGCACAAGAAGAAATAATTTGCATTTTATTTATTGTTATTTTATGTAAGTAATTTAATTTTAGTTTATTTTAACTTTTCCCAAAAATAAAGATAAGGGAGGTTGATGGCTAATAATGAGAGTGCTTGAGGATACTTGGGGAAGTGGGTATGGAAACTTGATAAATAGGAAGAGGAAGGGGTGATGAAGGGAGGAGGAGGTTGAGAGGTTTAAGCATATTGAGAGGTTGGATAGTTCTTAGAAGATATATTTCTTGTGATGGTCTTCTTAGAGCATTTGTGCTTTGTTGTTCTTGGAGTCACGGACACAGAGGGCCAAGAAACCGAAAGGTTTCTTGGAGCTAGGAAGTCAGCTAGGATCCTAGTTGGATGGGAGGATAATTCCATTGTTCCACTTTGGGCAAGTGAGAAAATAATGCTTGGAAGCATCTTTGTACTATCGACAAAACTTCATTGCAAATTATCGACTTCAACAAACCAAGGGAAGATGTATTTTTCCTGATATGTATTTGTTATGTTTCTTCTTATTCCATTTAAAGAGTAAAAATGTGTTATTTCAAATATTTTGATGCTTATGTGTATAACTTAACATTTTTTTTTCATAGCCTCTCATGGAGAGGTGTTACATTTTTGAAACAATCCATCATGGTGCAATGAAGAAAATAGTGTGCATGATGCATATTTCGATCAAACAAGACACATTGCTTGTAGCTAGGAGGTGCATTTAATTTGATTGGATGTGTATGCATATCAACATCCTAGCCTTAGTGCCCAATTTGTTGCATAGACCGTAATGCATCTAGATATCATTAATGTATCATTGAAGCAACCATGTGTATTGTGGATGTTATGGTCCTTTACAATATCTTAGGCATCGTGTGGTCATTGCAAGTATAACGTGCCAAAATATAGCCAATGATAATGAAATGCATAAGGAACACATTGGATAGAGCTAGGATGAGTATTTAATTTGATTAGATGTGTTCACATCTCGGGAATCAACATCAATGGAGTATTCTCTACACAGATCAGATGCATCTTGGGAGCCTTAATACATTGCTAAAGAAACAACTTATAATGACATCCTCATGAAATAAGGAAAGCAAAGGAGACTCAAAGATTATCAAACCAAAGATACACTCAAAGAAAAGATCAAACAACCATCCTATCATAAGCATTTGAATACCATCTATGTAATAGAGTTAGTTATGAAAACCAATCAAAGAAATTGAGATAATTTGACGACACTGATCATATCAAAATATTAAGTTACAAAGACGATAAGATATGATTGGTGACCGAAAATAAATTTGGGGGGTCCCCAGCCCCTAGGATTTGGTGTCTGTTGAGGGCCTTAACAAATGGTGAAACACTAGATGAAACAAAGAATTATCTTTGAAAAAAACCACTAAGCAATGAATTGGAAGCGAAGGAAAAATCATCTACTTTTCATGGAACTATAAGGATTGGAACGTAATTATATTCATCAAAGACCTTCCTTACAAGGGAATTAATGATCATTCTCACCAATCAAATTTTCAAACTTAATATATGTGTCGAAGAAGAAAATTGATTGAAATTTATTAATTTCAACATGAATGAATGATTCAAATTACAAGCATAATCATAGGGTCTATTTAGATTTGGGGTGTGAAAATTTTCCACATGCATGGAATAGAGTGTTCCTTGGGTGTTGCTCCACTGCTTGTGAGCATTCATAGCCCTGATGGAGACACCGCGACATGACAAAACTTGCTCCATTGCCAACCAAGTGTCCATAGTCATGGTAGATATTGCTTGCATCACTTTGCAAATAGGTCAACTTCCTTTCCATGTTGTCTCTTTTTCAATAATTCCTTAGTAATTCATGGGTAGGGGAAGAAGCATCCCTTTATATGCTAGATGGGGTTGATCATATTCTATTGGGATTTATTTGAGATTAGCCATGCTTGAGTATTCAAACTATTCCCTTTAGATTTTTTACATTTGACTTCTAATCTTCACCTTTCACGTGATCTACCCATTTTGTGTGCATGAATGGATTCCTTTAGTAAGTTGTCTTGTTCATCAAGCTGAGGCATGGGATCAATTAATGGGTTAGTCACTTGGAAATATTTAGGTCTTCCACCAATACTACAATAGCATGCTCTGGCATCATGCTTAGCGCCACCCTCTAGTGCAATCTTTTGATTTTTTTTTTAAAGTTCGAGACATGAAACATGATGCATGAGGAGGCATCATGATTTGCTTCATTTTTTCATTGATGTATCCCTTTACTACGTTATCTTTTTCAATGGGCACTCTATAAGGGGTTGTCTTAGATATGAAATATATGACACATAGAGTTTTACTTCGTCAATTTTGCATCATTTTTCATCAATTATTATTGGAAAAACACCTTAGAGGGCCACTTTTTCTTCAAATCAACTACGTGTATGTTTCATTGCATTATCATCCACACGTGTCAATATGGGTTTTGAGATTGTAGAATGAGTATCATACTACTTATGTCTCCCTTGAGTCATACTAGCGTTGCCATAAATAATTTTGCATTTTTTTGTGTTCTATTTGAGTTGCATCAGCATCATATTGCAATAGCCATACATCAAATTAGCATCATATTTGTGTCATTACCACACACTTTTGTAGTGTATTATGTCAAAGTAGCATCACAAATGTGTAAATAATTACATCCTATTATGTCATAAGCGCATCTTGTTCAACCAAATTGTATCAAACTTGTGTGATGTTAGCATCACAATTGCACCATTTTAGCATCAAAATTGCAACTTAATTATTATTAATGATTTAATGCTTTTGTTATTATTGATTTTTATTGATTTTGAATTAATTAGTTAATTTTTATTGATGATTTAATTTTATTATTATTATTTTGTTTTTAATAACATTTAAATATTGACGAGATTGCTTATTAGTATAAATCTTTTTTACATCATACTAATTATGAGAGAAAAAACCATGTCTACATATGTAATAACCCACTAACATTTAGTCAATTTCATACAAGGAGAGCAAAAAACCATGTATCCATAATGCAATTATGAAATTTTACTACACTAATATTCAATCAATTTTTACGTAATTGCCTCCCCCCACCCAGCTCGCCCTCATCATAGCCAGTCGTCTTAGGAAA
>CBVK0101662483.1:0-10900 GCA_900067695.1 Picea abies
CATCTCCTAGGGTTAGGTTTTTGGATGTCTAGGGTTTTGGTATTCATGAGTAATGTCAAAAAGGCCTCTGGAGCCTCATTGTAATGCTTTTTCTCAGACAGATGCGTGTATCAGCCACATCTCTTCTCATAGATAGTTACCACCATTCGAGCAAGTGTTTCAGTTCTGCATTTTTACGGTTTCAGCCTATTTCATTTATTCAATAGAAGATATTGTGCATTGGATATCTGTGTTGTTCTTCATATCTCTTTGTTTATTGTATTCAGTTTGTTAATCAGTTCGTTCGACTCCTAAATTTGGATCAAAGGGGGAAGTAACAATCTCAAGTGCAAAAGCTTTGGAAGAAAAGAAAAAATGGTGAATTCAAAAGAAGTCCAAAATATAGTGAATTAAGGCTCAAGGGAGAAGCTATATGAAGGAAATGCATTAGGATTCCCAAAAGGCCATAACTCCAAGGAACCAAAGGAGATGGGAATGAGAAATTTTGAACCAGAACTGACCACAATTCTAAGGGCACCACCTAATGCACAACATATCCAATCTCCAAGTATGTTCATAACCTTTTCTTCATGTTCTGTAAGTTCTAATATGGAACCCCAAAATATAATTCAAGAACACAAGCCAGATTTGGGAACATATAAGAATAACTCTTCCGAGGAATGTAAGCATGGAAATAAAGGGAGAGAGATTATTGGCCAACCTACACTTGCCTTGGAAGATTCTAGGGGGGTGGTCCCATGGGTTAGGGAGCCAGAAAGAGAAATGACCAACGAAGAGAACCTTGGGGTAGTTCTTCATAACCCTCCTACTTCTGAGGAAACTCCCATAATATTTGACCACCCTAGATAGCTACCAAGTTCCAAGAAAAGTTGTATGGATCTGAACAAAAATGTAATTAAAGGAGGGATAAGTTTGGACTTGGCATAGAAAGGATTAAATGTAAGTAGGGGAATAAAATTTTGGCTATCCCTATCCCAAAACAAATCCAAAAGAGAAATACAACTAGGGAAGCAACAAAATTTAAAAGGCCCCCTTAGAGAAAGACATGCCTTGTTGGAACATCAAGCATTGATGGTTCATCACACATCTTCTGGGTTCAGTCGATCGAGAGGTCGACCTACATCTGGACACAGTCAGTCGGGTGATCGACCAGCACACCACACCAGTCAATCAAGAATTCAATGTGCCTATCGGTCAGACATTCGACCAACAGTCAAAGATAGTTGGGCGGTGGATCGACCAGCATTGCAATCGAATATGAGTTGGACAGACAGTCGGTTGGGTCAAAAGACCCCTTAGGTCATTATCATATGCCAAATGTGAAGTATTTTTTAGATTGTACCATAGATCATGCGAATCAAGGTGTGAAATATGCATTGTGATTTTCTGATCACGGTACTATGTGCTTAAGTGTAACGGTGTCTTTAGACACCACCTCTATTCTTCGAAATTGTTTGTCCCTCTTCGGTTGTCTGCAGTACGGTGTTATTTGTTTCATATTGTGTTCCATTTGATTCCCCAACATGGTATCATAGATGATGGTTTGAAAACCTCAACCTGTTATCTGCAAACCTTACCGAGTCAGATCTGTTGTGTGATTACCTCTGGGTCGATGGTTTGTTGATTGGAACTTATTGAAACCAAAACTAGTCTGCCTAGATATCGAAGATGGCTTCGAAGATCGATCCTATTGTTCTGAGTGGATCAAATTATGTTGTATGGGCTCCAGATATGAAAAATCTGTTGAAAAGTAAGGAACTATGGCAATATACCAAGGTCGCGATCCCAGATCCAACAGATGCTTCGAAATTTTTTCCCATTGATAGAAAGAAGGATGAGGTTGTAGGGGTCATCACGACCTACATCTCACGAGAAATATGTTTTCATATCAGTGGACTTGATTGTCCACATCTACTCTAGAAGACGCTGGAGACCTTGTTCGACCGAGTCAACGAAATCCACATCATGCAGTTGGAGAAAGAGTTGATCTCTCTCGATCCTCATTACATCATGCAGTTGGAGAAAGAGTTGATCTCTCTCGATCCTCATTCCTTTGAAAGAATGGAGAACTATTTAGTGCATGTTAAAGAACTCCAACTGAAGTTGAGCAAATGTGGAGAAAACTATAAGAAGAAGGATGGACAACGCATTGAGTTGGTCTTGATAAATTTGAGAACACCATTTGATGTGTTCATATCGACCTTCCACACCAACTGGCATGGACACAAGCAAGATGGTAAGGAATACTCCTTTAAAGTTTTTTGTGAACTTTTGGTCACTGATCCGCATAGATTGCTTGAAGAAGACAAGCTTGGTGGTAAGCAACAAGACCACTTTCTCAAGGGTAAAGGCAAGATGGATTCTAGGAATAGAGTGTCGATTGATGCTTTTGCACAGAAACCTGCATACACTGATCAGGGACCCCAGAGACAACCAAAATGAAATCAAAAGACGAAAACATGTCGGTACTGTGGAAAGACTAGACATATTGAGAAGAAATGCTTCAAGAAGCGAGACGATTTAGAGGAGAATGTTAAGATGCTTGAAGGAGATGCGTTGATTGTTCACCAACCCACTGATAAATTCACCTTCCAAGTCAATACTTATAAGGCCTTGATGTCTCATATTATGAAAAATGAATGGGTTGTCGACTCTGGGTGCACTCATCATATGGAAAATATGCCACTTTATTCACGAGACTGAATAAATTCCAAAGAAAGTATAATCTATGTTGTTGATGATTTTGCTTTGAATGTTGTTGGTCAGGGTGATGTAGCTTGTCGACATGGTAAAATTGTTGATGTCTATCATGTACCAAATCTAAGTGTCAAGTAGTTGTCTATTTCTCAGTTGAATTAGACCGGCAATATTGTGGAATTCTGGCCAGATTGGTTCTATGTTAGATATTTGAAGAGAGGGAAGTCAATTGTTGCTAGTGGGATTTTGGACCCAATGGATAACTTATACAAGTTCCATGACTTGACTCGACTTGAATCTAAATCGACTACTCTTATTTCTCACACTAATGAGAGAAGTCGAATTTGGCATGAACAAATCTAACATCTAAATTTCTGAAGTTTGTAGGCACTGACAACTCAAAACATGGTTGTTGGTTTACCGAAGGTGTTTCCCCCTAAAGGTGTATGTAAGGGTTGCGTACTTGGGAAGCATTATCAAGTGCATTTTGAACCTGGACAAGCATGGAGAGCACATAACCTACTGGAACTGGTTCACATTGATGTTTGTTTTATCAAATTACCTTCACTGGATTGTGCAAGATACATTTTGACTTTCATTGATGATTTCTCTCGTTTCACAAGAGTTTTTTGCTTGAAGAATAAAAAACTTGTCTTTGAGAAGTTCAAAGAATTATGGGCCTTTGTTGAAAAGAAATGTGGTCATCCCATTAAGTGCTTGACATCAAACAATGGTGGTGATTATGTCAATCGACCCTTTCAAGAATACCTACTTCGATCTGGTATTGATTGGAAGAGGTCGATTCCCTACACACCTCGGCATAATGGAGTTGTAGAATGCAAGAATCATCCATTAGTCAAAATGGCTAGATGTCTTCTGCATGCTAAATACCCGCCTCCTCGCTTCTAGGCTGAAGCAGTGTATTGTGCCAATTATTTGCTCAGTCGCATCTCGACTCAAGTTGTTCCTTCCATGACTCCCGTCAAACGAGGGTATGCAAAGAAACCTTTTGTTGGGCACCTCCATGTGTTCAGATGTGTTTTCTAGGCTCACAATCATGATTATTGTCGAAATAAATTGGATGCAAAGAGTCATTCTTGCATCATGATGGGATACTCTGAAGAGTCGAAAGCTTATCGATTGTTTGATCCTATTCGACAACAAATTATTATCTGACGTAATGTTCGGCTTGATGAGAAGTCTTATGTAGTCAAGTTGTTGAATGCCTCCTCTGGATTGTTGCAGGATGCTCCCTTTGATGTTGTCTCAGACACTGGTTCTCCTACTCCTCTCTTCAGTCCTTCAACTAGTCCATCAAACATTGTGCTTGTTTTGACTCGACTGTTGATCTCTCAGTCGACTAGTCCAACATATTTCGTTTTGACTGGTCCACCGACTGCAAAAACCTTTGAATTATGATCAACCTACTAAAGTGAACCACATTTAACTTGTTTCTTGTCTGCCCCGTCAGGATGCCAAGAAAATTGAAGCTGTTGGAGCTGATGTTGGAGATGGATCTTGCGGACGACAGATCTGAAGTCAAAAGAAACCTGTCAGCATTGACCTCATGACCCACGTCCTTGAAACCTCATATCTTGTTACCTACTCTAACGTTGAAGGACGACCCGAATGGGAATAGGCCATGAATAATTAGATTGATTCCTTGTCGAAGAATCAAACCTAGGACTTGGTTCCTCAACCTCACGGAAAGAACATTGTAAAGTGTCGATGGGTCTATAGGACCAAATTCACCTTTGACAGTGTTGTTGAGCGACATAAATCACGCCTAGCCACAAAGGGATTTTATAAACAAGAAGGCATTGACTACACTGCAAATTTTGCCCCTGTTGCAAAGATGAACTCAGTTCGATTGATTCTTTTCCTTGTTGCTCGTTTTGGATGGAAGATTCATTAGATGGATGTAAAGACTACCTTTCTACACGACGACCTATCTAAAGAAATTTACATGGAACAACCACCTGGATGTGTGACAGATTCCAATTTGGTATGTTGACTCAAGAAGTCGATTTATGGTTTGAAGCAGGCTCCCTGGGCCTGGTATGCTAAGATTGACAGTTTATTTCTTAGGCTAGGCTTCAAATGATGTGAATCTGATCATAGTCTGTATGTTCTCCACTCCAACGGAGACACCTTGATTGTTGCTATATATGTTGATGACTTAATCATTACTGGCAATACTAATGCTCTCATATTTAGATTGAAGAAACCAATTGTTGACTCCTTTGACATGACAAATATTGTCACTCTGCACTATTTTTTGGGTCTTCAAGTATTACCACTGTGTGATGGTTTTTTTTTTCAGTCTAAATATGTAATGGATCTTTTAACATGTTTTAAGATGGTTGATCGCAAGCCTTGTGTCACTCCTTTTAAGTATGGAGTGAAGCTTACTAAAACCTGTCAAACACTCGTTGTCGGTGCTACACTTTATCGATAATTAGTCGATAGTCTTGTTTATCTTACTCATAGTCGACCTGATATCTCCTTTGTTGTTAGTGTGGTTTCTCGGTTCATGCAAGATCCTAGAGAAATCCATTGGAAAGAATTCAAACACATTGTTCGATATCTGAAGGGTAATACTCACTTTGGTATTCCTGATATCTCCTTTGTTGTTAGTGTGGTTTCTCGGTTCATGCAAGATCCTAGAGAAATCCATTGGAAAGAATTCAAACACATTGTTCGATATCTGAAGGGTAATACTCACTTTGGTATTACATATTGCCATAGTTCAGATTCACTAGTCGGCTTCACCGACTCCGATTGGGCTGGCGATGGAGATGATCAGAAGTCCACTTCTGGGTATGTGTTTCGCTATAGCACTGGATCTTTGGTGTAGTCGTGCAAGAAACAAAAGGTAGTCTCTCTGTCGACTACACAAGAAGAATATTGTGGCGTTGTTCAAGCATGTACTGAAGCAGTTTCGATTCATCAACTTTTGGGTGAGCTTGGATGTCCTGTTCAGACCTCGACTTCAATTTTTTGTGATAATCAAAGTGCCATACAAATTGCTGACAATCCTACTACTCATAGTAAGATGAAGCATGTTGAGCTCCATGCTCATTATTTGTGAAATTTGGTTCATGATGATGTTGTTCTTGAATATTGTCGTACTGAAGATCAAGTTGTTGATATATTCACAAAACCTTTAGTTGAATCCAGATTTATCAAGCTCCACACTTTGTTTGGGCTTCAAGAAGCTACAATTACGGGGGGGTGTTCTAATGATGTAATTTTACCTCTTGAACCTTTAGAGTTGTGTGATGAAGGGGGGGGGTGTTGGAACATCAAGCATTGATGGTTCATCACACATCTTCTAGGTTCAATCGGTCGAGAGATCGACCTACATATGGACACAATCAATCAAGCGATTGATCAACACCCACACTAGTCGGTCGAGTAGTTGATGTGCATGTCAATCGGATAGTTGACCAGTAGTCAAAGATAGTTGTGTGGTGGATCGACCAACCCTAGAATTGACTACCTGTTGGATAGATAGTTGGTCGGGTTGAGTCCCACCAAGATGACTTGAAAGAGCAGATTTTGTGGAATCGACTCTAACCACCGATGGTTGTATGTAGACAAGATCTTCCATATTATGTGGGAGTCAGTTAGATATTGAGTCTATAAAAAAAGACCCCTTGGGTCATTATCATATGTCGAATGTGAAGTATTTTTTAGATTGCAGCATAGATCATACAGATCAAGATGCTCAATATGCACTGTGATGTTTTGATCTTGGTACTCTATTGTTAAGTGTTGTAATGATGTCTTTAGACGCCACCTCTGTTCTTCAAAATTGTTTGTCCCTCTTCGATTGCCTGCAATATTGTGTTCTTTGTTTCATATTTTGTTCCATTTCATTCCCCAACATGCCCTAGGTAGGGGTTCTTCGTGATTTGTTTATATTTCAATGCAAGGGGGTTGGGAAATCTTGCAAAAAAGCTTTCACTAGGTAGGTTAATTGACCTCATTGAACCTAACATCCTAACGATTCAAGAGACAATGGGAGAAGGGTAAAAAATTATAGCAAAATTTTCTATCATATTGAAGGACTAGGAGATCTTATTTGTAGATTTAGTAGGGAGATCTAGAGGATTAATTACTTCTATGAATAAAAACAATATAAGATTAATTAACTGTGTGTCATTTGACTTGGGCATAGGATTTGAGATCTTCTCTATGGATATGGGGGGATTTATTTCAGTAGCCAACATTTATGGATCATGTAAGGACAAGGTGGCTTGTTGGGAAGCATTGTTAGCACATTATTTTATGAAAAATGAGATAATTATATTGGGAGGTGATTTAAAATTCACTACTAAAAATGCAGGTAGAGCATATCCTTTGAAATATTTCTTCCTAAACAAGTTTGAGGAGGATAGCTTAGTGGATGTAGAACCAGTGAAATTGGTTCCCACATGGAGATATATGAGGATGAGGGATGGAAGGGTTGCCTAAATATTGGATATATTTTTGGTGTCTGAGTCCATCATGGTTGTCCCATAAAGAATAAGATCCTGGGTGGAGATAGGAGGCGAGTTAGATCATCTCCAAATCCTTCTTCAGATTGCAAAAGTGGATAGAAAACCACCCATTCCATTCAAGTTCAACTCCACCTAGATAGAGGATGAGAATTTTCTCAATTTAGTTCGAGCATAATGAAAACATTATGATGCATCCTTAAGGGAATCATCAAGCCTATAGTTCACTGCCAACCTAAAAAAAGATAAGAATGCAGTATCAACTTGGGATTATAACAAAATAAATCAAGATGAACAAGCACTAACCTCAATTGACAAGAAAATATCATACTTTTATGAGTAGGATCTTAAGGGTCCCAATGACAAGGCTTCCAAAAAAATGATAAGAGGTCTAGAAAAAGAAAAAAAGAAACTACTAGTAGAAAAGGAGGTTGTGTGGAAGCTAAAAAGTAGGCTTTGTGGTTGTTTAAGGGAGATCAAAATACTAGGTATTTTCATAACTATGCCAATCATAGGAAAATTATTAAGACTATTTGGGATATGAAGAGAAACGATGGCACAAAAGAATAAATTTCAATTATATTGCAAAATTAGAGGTATTTCAATTTGAGAAGCTCTACATGGAACATGATACACTAAATATAGCTAAAATTGTTAAAATGACTACTTGTTTTCCAACTTTTATTGATGAGGAGGAAAATGAAATATTGATGGAGAAATTTTCAAAGGAATAATTAAAAACAGCTCTAAACTCATTCCAAAAGGACAAATATCTAGGGCCTGATGGTTGGATCATGAAATTATGTTGGATCGTGAAATTATGTTATGATCCAACTCCTTAAAAATGATAAAAGTCAATGAATATAGTCCACTTCGAGGGGTAAACCTCCATTTACAATATATCCAATTCAAAAGACATGATGAGATGTAATAAGATGATCGTAAGACTAGGTATTCTTGATATATATATATGATACAAAGGGTACAATTATAATGAAATAGTGCAATTAAGGGTTCTAGCCTACATATAAATATAACACTAGAAATGCAATAATTCAATATCTAGGGCTTAATAAGGGGTTTTATACATAACATGGATCTTTATCTAGGGCTTAACATTCCCCTTCCCTTGAAACAAGTGTTCTCAACATTTGACTAACCACAAGTGTTTCTACATGAAAAACTCATCTTCTCATCTCGCCTCTTCCACTAGTAGGTTCTTCCATTTGACAAGGTACTTTGTAATTGCTTGATTTATCAATTGCTTAATCCTTGTTTCAAGGATTGTTTCTAGTTCCAACATGATTTTCCCTTCTTCATTAATCTTTGGTAAAACAGTTTGGATTGGGTTTTTGTTGTCGCTTACCTTCTTTAAGTAAGAAACATGGAAGATAAGATGTACACGTGAATATGGAGGCAACTCCAATTTGTAATCCATACTTTGAATCCTTTGTAAAACCTTATAGAGGCCATAATATTTGGTTGTTGATTCATTGCCCTTATTTTATTTCTCAAGGGACATCTATTTATATGGTTGTAGCCTCAGAAATACCCAATCCCCCACTTCAAATTCCCTTTCACTACATTGTTGATTTGCTTGTTGTGTCATCCTATTTTGTGCCATAACCAAGTTGTGCTTCAATAGTTTGAGAATCTCTTGTTGGTTCCCTATGTGGTCCTCCACTACTTGAACCTTTGCAGTATCTTTCAAGGGTGATGGGATGGGTGGAGGATGATATCCATAAAGTGCCATAAATGGGGACATTTTTTATGAAGTGTGGAAGGATGTGTTGTACCACCATTCCGCCAAGGGAAACCACTTGACCCGTTGTGTTTGTTTATCATATGCAAAGCAATGAAGATATCCTTCTATACATTTATTCAAAATCTCAGTTTGCTCATCTGTAGTATACCTAGGGAGGTAATATGGGGTACCTAGGGAGGTACCTGGATGGATGGTCGTACTTGGTACCAATTGGCTACATTGCTTAGCCGGTCATATTGTATGGTTTCTTCTCATGTTTCTAGGATGAAACATGTGAAGGGGGATGGAATGTAGTATACCTAGGGAGGTACCCAATGGGAATGTATTTATGTTTTATTAGTGGAATTCATTTAATATATGAGAATGTGGTCATTAAATGTAAGGTGGACTCGGTCCACTATATTAATAAAGGCCCACTATGGTAGTGTTAGCGCTGGAAGTCACCCCTAGATTGCTTGCAGGAGCAGAACCCAACGCCCATCAGTTTATGTCACGATTTGTTTTAAAGGGATGATCAAATGGAGGTAAAACTCAAGGAAATATCATTCTAACTCAGGGATTGTGTCTGTTATGTAAAGAACAAAGGAGGTATGGAATCCTAACTTCAGCCAGTGGATTGATTAAAACATGAGCAGGTGGAAGACTTAGTGAGAAAGGTGAGCAAACAGCTATGGGCAACAGGCTTACTGCAGTTTGTAGGGGAAAAAACTCTGAATGCAGGATCCTCCTGGTTCAGAGCTTCAAGAAACTGAGGAAAAGACTTGACTGGATCCTCCAATTCCAAGTCACTCAGCGCTGGGAAAATCACAAGAACCGATTAGAAACGGGGAAACTATCACAGTGATCCAGGACAACATCATCCTATAACAGCTGCAGCTCGACTGGATCCTCCAATTCTGAGCTGTTCTAACACAAGTTATATAAAGAAGTGTAAGCAATGTAATGAATCATAGTGAAGAATATTATGAATGTACAAGCAATGATTGCTTGATGAGTTTTATCCTTCCATAAGGATTAATATATGGTGTTACCCTACCTCAAGGGTTTTCTCTATTTCCTCTTGTGTTCATGTTATGGTGAATGATTTATTCTTTATTCTTGGTATTATTGAAGTATATTTGAATATATGGTATAGGTACTTAACAATTGGTATCAGATCACTTTCCTTGGCCAAAGAAGGGAAGATTTTTTTTTTCTTTTTGCAGAATTGTTTATAGGGAAGAAAAAGAGGGCATCGCACTTCAGGTTCAGATATGAATCTTTACGAGTTGAAATTGGAAAAAAAAATGGGTATTTGAATTCCTCTCGGAAAAATACCCAATTTCAAAAAACATATCAACTGAAATGGATTTCGGGAAGTAAATTCATGAGAATTTTAAATTCAACAGTTTTTCAGGGTTTTTTCGGAAAATGCCGCGATTTTTTGTCATAACGTATTGTTCTATTTTTGGGGTTTTTCATAGCAAGACGTATTTTAAAGGGAAATGTGATGGCCCTTTTATTGAATCATTCATTAAATAAATAAAGTTAGTATGGGAAGAGAATTGGCCCCATTGGGTAGATCTCAAATTGCAAGCTGATGCTGCCATTTGGTGGAAATTGCTTGATTATATAATATAATATAATATAATCTATTTTTAAGGTCACGGCCAAGAAAGCACACCAAATTGGTGTATGAGACCCCCTTGTTTGACTGGTAAAGTCTATGAAGGTATAAATACCCTACCCCCCTCTAGATTTGAACCCATGACCCCTTAAGAGGAAACACATGTTCTTAACCATTAGGCCCACTCAGACTATATTTGAAAAAATATTGTGAGGTCCACTCAGACTATAAGGAGATGATGACACTCTCCGATGGATAATTTGAAAAAATATTGTTAGATAAGTGGTATCATGGAAAAAATAAGGATACAGAGAGAACCAAGAGTTTATT
>CBVK0101662509.1:0-11322 GCA_900067695.1 Picea abies
CCATAATGCCGCAAATAAAACGTCGGAATTTTTACAATATGTACTAGTGTCACGCGACAGAGGGACACAATGATGTAGAATTTTTCCCACATCCTTCAATGCCTATCAATAATTGCAGACGCATCTTCATCAAGTGACCACTTTGGAGGCACCTCTCTTTTCAAGGTACATGTTAATTTTTATATTCCCATATTTGAAGGTTAGATCAATGTGAATTCCCTAGAAAAATGGTTGAATCCGCTAGAAGGTTATTTCTCTGTTCTCAATTTTTCCGACATGGAAAAGATCACCTTCACACTCCTTAAGTCTCTCCCCCATGTCAAACATTGGTGGGAAAATCATAGGGAGAAAAGTTCCACAGAGGAGTCTAGAATATATGGGGCCGAGCCCACTTGGGATTTTTTTGTGGATGCAGTTAAGAAACAATATTACCCTGTTGGTAACTATGATGACCAATACATAAGATGGAACACATTGTGGCAAGAGAGAGGCCAAACAATGTTGTAGTTCACAAATACTTTCCATACATTGCGCACCAAACTCGGTATCAAAGACTCCAAGGTATCAAAGACTCCAAGCGACATATGGTTCTGAAATACTGCGTGGCTCTGCATAGGTACATCCAAACCGAAATGGATTTCCTGGACATCTCATCACTGGGAACTTCCTATTGATATGTTTTCAAAATCGAGCAAAAATTTAGGTACTAGAACAAATGAGAGTTTGGGTATGCAAATCCGCAACAACCAAAGTATGGTAAAGACGACCCTAAAAACAAGCCTCCAAAAAACCAGTCCAAGCCACAGGAAAATAAGGGTAACAGAAAGATGAAGAAGGACACTAGAAAGTGGTGCAATTTCCACAAAATCCCCTGGCACAACACTGATGAATGCCGCTCAAAAAAATCATTAGTGTCCGAGATCAAAGAAAAGGAGTTGAGCCCTGATTCAGAAAATAATGGGAGAAGACATATCATTGATGCAGACCCCACTACTACTGTCAAGATCACAACAATTCAATCAAAAGAACCATCAGATCCTGAAGAGGGGAATCACCTTTTTCATTCATAGATGTGGGTGAAGGGGACCCTGCTGCATTTTATTGTTGATAACGAAATCCAAAAGAACCTCATCTCAATAGAGGTCATCAAACAATTAGGATTGTCGTCAACACCACACCCACAACCATACAACATCGAGTGGCTTCTCCAAGCATGAGATCTCTGTGTTAGTTAGCAATGTCGGTTGTCATATGACATCCAACCCTTCAAGGATGAGGTATTATGTGATGTTGCCCCGCTGGATGTCTGTGATATTCTTTTGGGCCAGCCATATATGTGGAAGCGCCATGTTATTTATGAGTCTCGACCCCGTAGTATCATTGTTACTCTAGGGGGTCATCTCTACAGGATACCATAGGTAGTTCCAACTACTGTCCCACCAAAAAAGTGCCACAAGGTAATCTCTCATACTCCAAAATTCATCCTCTTAACAATTTCTTCAAAAGGTGAACAAAAGGATACTACAACCACTGCAACTTTGGCCCAAGACCTTTCTTTCCAAAAGAAGAAGATTGCAAAGAGAAAGAAGATACTTTTTCTTCACCTATAGTGGTACCTACACACTGCCTAGCCAATCCAAGATACAACAAGTTCGTTGAATATATTCAACCCTGCCAACAACAAGTTTGTGACAGTATTCAACAAGATAAGCAACACAACTTCTCCAACAAGGCAAGCAACTCACCAAGATTTAGTTTCAACAAACGATTTCCCCTCTCCCCCGAGAACTCAACGTAATGGAGACCAATTTTTCCTAAGGAGGGAGTATTGATCCAAGAGGATTTTTTTGGCCACCCACCTCTTCCAATTGGCTCAAAACAAGTTTTTGGCAACTTACTATTTTTAGCAGTTTTTTGGGTCCCAAACTTTCGAGGCCATTTTGAGGGCCTAAATGACATAGTTTCACAACCAGGAACCTTAATGATGGCCAAATACTTTGATTGAATCTATTAAATGAATCTCCTCGTCAATACCTTTCCAACGAGATATCATGCGCTCCAAACGAAGATTGTATGCCAAAGTTACGGCCCCAGGAAGTTGGTACACCAAACTGCCCAAAACGAGGTCCAAAAAATTGTTGGCTTTTCATCTTTCGGGGTTAGGGTTTTGGATTTTATTTATGTTAAAAATGAATTTGGAGCCTCATTGTAACATCTATATTCTTTCAAAAGAGCGTAACCATCACATATCTTCTTAGAGATAAGCTTCCACCATTCTAATGAGTCTTTCACTCTGTATTTCTACAGTTTTGTACATTTCACTCATTAATAGAAATTGTGTATTACTGTATATCTATGTTTATGGTTATATCTATGATATATCTTTGTTATATTATTGGATATATGATATATATCTGTACATTTCTTTATTATATCTCCGCTCTCATTTCGTGCTGAAAATAATCTGGATCAAGAGAGCCCATGCTGACGCTAATAATGGTCGAAACTACTTGAACTTATGGGAATCGAACCTAGCCAAATCAATTGTTCCACGAACTTATAAATTTATAGAATTAGTCAATTAGTGTGATATCAATTACTAGGTGGATATTCAACAAATAATTTATGTACATGATTCTAGGATAGTCTATGAAATAAGTAAAGAATCAATTTCCCAAATGCTCCCAAATTCTAGACCATGTTGTATATGAAATCTTGGATGATGATGAGCTTGATTCTAAGTACGAAGGATTATAATAGTATGAAAGAGAGAAGTTATTGAGAAATCCATTATCCCCATATGCCCCATTACCAAGTGGTCCACCTCCTTTCAAATCCACCATCTTCCCTGAAATAACCAGGTAGGCTATTGCCATGATTCGTTAGGTTTTACGCCATGAACATGATAGATCAGTGGATTAGAAAAATTTGTGGTTTCTTTCTGTTTAATGTCCTCCAGAGCCAATCAACCTCACAAAATTTGATTATTGTCAGTTCCTACAGGAAGTCATAAACTTCCAATTGTCAAATTTCCTCCTCACTAAGTCTTTTAGGTACCATGCATACATGGTGCACCTCAGATTATTTAGTAATTCTTCCTTTTTTGAGATCTTTTGGATCAAAACAATAGACTATTCAGGTAAATCCAAGCCAGTAATTGAGTGGATTGGGGAGGTGAGGAAACGAGACCAAAATAAAGGTTTCAACCTTTATATAAACAAGTTCACGAGTGCATGTTACATTTTTCTCCATGGCACTCGACCTCCTAGGATGTTTCTTAAGTTTAAAAAGATATTGTAGCTAAGCAAAGATACTAGATTAGGAGATTGGTACTTGGTCGAGGATCACGCCATCATTAGATTATATGGTTTTGAACAAGAGCCATACAAGATGCCAATTTTCCTAACTCTAATAAAATTTGCTTTGGAATACATCATACAAAGGCTCATTTCAGTTCAATTTCATTTTTCCCAGCATAAGCAGGCCATCACTTTAAAGTTGCCTTAAGACGTTGGACCTTTCTTGGTCAAGCTTATAACTTCTCTAGTTGTTATAGAAGAAATGCTACAACAAATGGATTTTGAAAAAGGAAGTAAATGGGTGTATGACCCACATGGTGTGATTGCAGACAAAAGACCCATGTACAAGCATCTGCCAAATCCTATAGTGGAAAGAACTACTAACCTGGATTCATGGGAAGACATTAAGCATATTCTAGAGGCATAGCCCCAAAATCAAACTACCACTCAATTAATGGACCAATGCAATGTAATTTAGATTCCTTAGAAACAATAATTACAACTTGGAAATAGGACGTTTTCATACATCCATTCTAAAATTCATATTGACGATAAATTGACTGAGGAACTAAGTAAAAAGACTAACGATGATGAAGAATTAGACTTAGAGGGGTTCTTAGCCGAGTTTACAGGAGAAGGGAAGGGTATATTGCAAATTAGAGAAGGATAAAGTGAAGCTAGTTCATCCCCAAAGGGGCCTACTATCACTATTGAGCATCTCAATTTAACTCTGTTGTCAACACCAAAAGTTTCACAGAGCTCTACAAATGAAGGAACCTCTGATAAGCATCACTCACTCTTTTCATAGGATTTGGATATAAAGAGAAAAAATCAAGGGGTGGAAAAGGAAATGTATCCTCAGGCTTGGGGAGAAAACACAACTCAAACACAATTGCTATTCATTGTGGATTACCAACAGGGTATATTCAATTTGGTTGTAATAGAGTCAAAGGTACTTAAGCCTCTTTTTTCTATAGATTACAAAGCCACTCAAATGAGAGTAAAGCTTTCGGATATCCACCCGGTGGATATGATTTAATTGCACTAGCAAAGAAGTGATATGCTATATAAAGGGGTCTTGTAATCCTCTGCTAGTGAGAAGAACATGAAAAATATGGCAATCAAAATAGCGAATCAGCTGACGCAAGAGAGGGTGGGCACTAAAGCCAATATAATTCATATTAATGAGTTGGAGAGGAAGATTATTTACCTAGGAGAAGATCCTAAAAATATCACTGTTGTAGGAGACCTAATCAAAGAGAAGGATAACTAGATTAATATCCTTAAAGAAAAGATAAATGTTCCTGATGTACAACATGTTTAGACCCCAGAACTGCAGGCTAGTCACGAGGAAAAGGAACAGTTTTACCAAAAATTATTGAGAAGTAGAAAGATCATAGAACGCCTACACACTGAAATTGAAATGTTGAAATACCATCAAAATTAGCATTTTCATGCAGCCATGTTAGCTACAATGCAAACTTCTTCATTAGACCCAACATAGGGCTTATCAAAATTCATGGTTTATTTGAGTGTGAAGGAGATCAAGTTGGAAATTGTGACAAACCAAATAAAACAAAGAGATGCCAAGGTAGCAGAACTAGAAGATTAGGTGAAGAGCAGAGAATTATGTTTGGCACAAATCAATGATGCTAAAGAGGAAGTTCATAAGGAAGCAAATAAAATGAAGGCAAGGATGTCAGGGAGACTTGCCATGAAAGGAGCTAAGCATATCATTTGGGACTATATAACTAACACAATTTTTAAGAATTGGTCTTATTTTATTCTGGTGCAGGATGAGCTTGATTTAATCACCATAGTCTTGAAAGACATAAAAGGAACAACAAATGAGTTGGAGAATAAACCTGATTTGGCATATGATATAATAAATTTCTTGAATAACATAACTAAAGAGGAGTTGAAGGATTTGCAAGTCATTGATAGAACTAGCATTGTAATGGATTCTAAAAGAGTCATTACAAAAAGGATATTGCTGCAAAATGCAAAAACTAAGTGCCATGAGCTTATGAGGGAAATATCTACTTTTAAGAATATTTTAGTGATGTCATCAAGCATGGGTTACCATCATTCTAGAATGCAAATGGAGATTTGTATCCAATAAACAATATTCAAAAGCTATTAGAAGACAGGAGGAATAGTGACAAAAAGTTCAAAAAGCTTGATGGCACTTTGAAGGGGTAAGATGTAGTAGAATTTTTGGTAGGGTATTTTGAATTGTTGCAAAATGTGAAAACGATTTTCAGGAAATTATCTCCCCCATTTTATGAGCAATACACTAATTTGGATGAGGCCGTAAGAAACTTGAATGATCATAAGTATCCGATGGGAAAATATTGGAAAGATTGCGAATTGAGTGGCACCCTCCCAACTCCCTAAGGGAAGATTTTACTAAGTAATTTTTCATGTACATTAATTTTTACCTAAGTGATATTATGATATAGTTGAATGTATTAAGCATAAAGTTGTCCTAAGTGTTTTATGAAGCTGTAATAGGAATACCTTGTATGTTTTATTGTATTGTTCTTTTGAATCCATCCATCGATCCCATTTAAATTTCATATGATTGATACATATGGGAATTACATGTGCGTTAATACCTTGGTGTGCATTTTTATCATGCCCTGGTTTCATGCATTTTTTAATGATTTTTCTCTTTATGCATTTTTTTTTTTGCATTTACAAAGCAATTTTTAACTTTTATGCACAATAGAGGGTTTTTGGTTTCAAAATTCACAACTAAAATATGAATATATGTAAAATGATAAAATACAAACTCTACAACTTTTACCACCCAAATTGGAGGCCATATGACTTCTACCTGGAACCCAAACTCTACAACTTTTACCACCCAAATTGGAGGCCATATGATTCCCAGGCGTGCATTTTATAGTAATCTAGTTTTACCATCCATTTTACAAAAAGTCTTGAATTTGGGTTCCAGGTAGAAGTCCTTTTTCATTTGAAAATGCACTCTGAATGATATATATAGATTCAGAATGTTATTAACTTCACCCCAAAACTTAGATCACTAAATTTGGACCTATATATAAGTATGGTCGTGCTTTTCCATTAGGGCACTTTCTACTGATTTGGTCTCTCAATTTACAAGGTAGATTTTGTCTCTTTTACACAATAGCCACTTTGATGTTCACAAAAACAACATTAAATATGTAGACAAGTGTAAAATAATTTAAGACACCCTCAGAAACTCGAATCACTAAAATTGCAGGTGTGTTAAGACCTAGGCGTGCATTTTCATAATGCCTTGGTTTCATGCATTTTTAAGCATTTATCCCTTTATGCATTTTTTTGCATTTACAAAGCAATTTTTAACCTTTATGCATAGTAGAGGGTTTTTGGTTTCAAAATGCACAAATAAAGTGTGAATATATGTAAAATGATAAATTACAAACTCCACAACTTTTATCACTCGATTTGGAGGTCATATGATTCATAGGCGTGCATTTTATAGTAATCTAGTTTTACAATCCATTTTACAAAAAGCCTTGAATTTGGGTTCCAGGTAGAAGTCCTTTTTCATTTGAAAATGCACTCCAGATGATATAGATAGATTCCTAATGTTATTAAATTCACCCCAAAACTTACATCACTAAATTTGGAGCTATATAGAAGCATGGGCATGCATTTCCATTAGGACACTTTCTACTAATTTGGTCTCTCAATTTACAAGGTAGATTTTACCTCTTTTACAGAACAACCACTTTTATGTTCGCAAACACAACACTAAATATGTAAACATGTGTAATATAATCTAAGGAACCCTTAGAAACTTGAATCACTCAAATTGTAGGTGTTTTAATACCTAGGTGTACATGTTTCATCATTCTTTGGTTTCATGCATTTTCTAGCATTTTTCCCTTTATGTTTTTTTTTTTGCATTTACAACAGAGTTATGTCTTTAGAAAAATTATGCACATATGAATGGTGTTCATAGGAATATGAATGAAAATGGATGTTGATCCATTGTCTAATATGGATGTTGACACCATAATTTCAACCAACCTCTATTTAATGATTCGTATTTTTTATCTTTAACATTCATTTTAATATCTCATGCTTTTCATATTATAAGGTAACATTTTAATATGTAATGCTTCTTATATTGTGGTACGGTGATCATGGAAAGGTACCATCCTCAGAGTAGGTAAAGGAATAAAAATATCCATATCCATTCAAATTGATTTTCATTATTGTTTTTATAGTTGACTTTGCTTGTTTTTTTTGTTGATATATATAGTTGTCGACACCTGATGTACTTGACAATGTCGACAAAAATGAAAACATGTTTGAATTCGACCGGGTTGAGACAATTAAAAAGGCTATGAGAAAAAAAAACTTTGAACTTACTGAATTGTTTACGCGTGAACGACCGAAGGATACTAAAGATGCAGAGTTTTGATGGAGGAAATAAAATGATTCACGATAAGCACCATCTTTTAAAAATGTTATTTATCACATATGTTCATTTATGAATTTTGTTTTGCTATTTTTATATTATCTAAATAAAATATGTTTTCCTTTTAAATCTAAATAAAATATGTTTTCCTTTTATAGGAATTATTCAGAAAAATTCAACAACATGCTCATGAGGATGGTGTTGGTAATAGCGATGCTCAAACACCACACCATCCTACCACGAGCCACACACCCACAAAGCTCTTTGGATCTCCACTTGTGGTTGACAACCCCATTATTGAGATGATTGAACCTTCTTTGGTCCATGACACACCCTCAATGTAGTGCATGCTAGCCCAAGTAGTTGATGGTGGAGATGAGGCAATTGGTGATTCTACAAATTGCTTTCCTAAATCGTTACGTGTTACCAGCAAGGGAACACTTCCAATTACCTTTTGGTGGACGAGAACATTATTTCAATCAAGATACAAAAAATCCTATGTATTTATTAATGTTTTAATTATTTAATATTATCTAATTGAAGCATACTTCTCTACGATTATTTTAAGTTAATGGTCATATTGTTTTGCAGGAAACAACACCTTTTTTAAGAATATGAATGAAAAGGCCTTATATATTTTTGGGCCCACCATATGCACACGGTGGAATGATCAGAATCCTAGTTTGAAGAAGGAATTTATTGACCACTTGGTCAGCCTGTTTGGTGATTCCTTCAACAAAATTGGAGTCACCTCATTGACCGATACATATTTGAAATATGCGAGGGACCAACATAGGGTTCATTTGCAAACAAACCCTAGGTATGAGTGTCATCTGATGATTCCCGAGATAGAGTGGAAGAATCTATTGGAGGATGCAAAGGAGAAGATAATGAGAAAAGAAGGAAATACGTCACCTGGACTAGGAAGGTATACCATATTTTGAATTTAATATGCTGAATTTTCGTTAGTTCTATATAAAAATTGCGATATACAACCTATTGAAGATTTTTCTAGGATCCTAAACATGTCAAAAGCAACCAAGACAAGACTAGAAAAACACGCATAGTACAAACTTGGCCAAGGTCGTTACATGAAACTAAAAGCATGAATTGTAAGTATCAAATAATTAAACCATATCATTCCTATCATCATCTAAATTTTATTTAATTTCATCCAATAAGCCAAATTTGAAATTTTGTGCACTGCAGGGGGCTTAATTCAAAACTGCGACTATAGAAGAAGATCTTAGACTTGGTTTCAAGTGTGGCTTTCAAGCCGTGGTTGAACATAGACAAAGCATGGGGAAAACAAAATCCTCCCCTTTGAATGACATCGTAAGTAAAACCAATGGACTTTAATTGTTGATTACTTGTAAAATCTATCACGATTGATTTCACCCATAAATGAACATGTCTTTCTGTTTTAAGCAAGAGAGCACCAACAATAATGAGGTCAACAATGGACAACAACCCCATGCCAGTGGAGTGCAATATGATGATGGTGGTGTGCAACCCGTCAAATATGATGGAGTGCAGCCCAATGATGGTGGTGTGCAACCTGAACATGACGGTGGAGCGCAACCCAGATGCTAGTGTGCAAGCCGACCATGATGGTATTATGGCTATAAAATCATAAGTATGGATTAATAAAATTATTAATATTTACTTGCAGATGGTGTACTTATAAATTTTCTTGTTTCAATGGCAGAGCATGTAGATGAGAATGATTAGCGAGAGCAGGAATGCATGGCAGCCGAACCAATGGTATTGACTACTCAACCTAGTAAAGAACATTCTAATGATATTTTCATTAATGAACTACTTTTGTGAATAATAACTAACCATATCAATTTAACCCTTTTCTTTATTGTAGTCGAGGTCCCTCAGTAGTGGCCTACACATTGTGTAGAGTACCTGACTAGACGTATAATGCATTAGAGCATGTGTATTGAATTAGTACCAACAAAGGGCCCAACAACTGAAGCGGATCTAGATATGGATGAGCCAATCAACATATTTCTGAAAACTAAAAAAATAGAAAAACAAGTGATTTTATATATAATGATCAGAAACATGTATAATGGAAACATATTTTAATGATAAAATATATTAATATATATTATTTGTTGCTATATTATTATGGATGTATGTTATATGTTTTGTATGTACAAAACCACATAGTTGCACACACATTCCTTCTTTCATTTACCTTTAATTTTTTTTTTTCTACTTTATATGCATGAATTGTACTATGCGACTTTCTGTTACTTTCCAATAGATAGATTGGGTATAGGGAATTGAGAGTGATGCGAGGGGGGGGATGAGCTTCCACCTTCACGTGGTTGGCCATGTTCAGTAGAGAATAAATTATTCTCAAAACCAAGAGAAGCTCATTCATGTATTCCACTTTAGTCATTTAATATTCTTATACATGTCAATATGTTTGTTTATTTATTTATTTTTTATTCAGTCATATAACCTTTTATTCTTTGATGATTTCTGCAGGTCTTTGCAAAAATTGGACTACAAAGATGTTTCTTTTAGACGCATTTCATGTTTTTCTTGATGCTACAACTCTGCCCACTAGCCCGTGGGTAGAGTTGTAGATAATACAACTCTACCCACAAGCATGTGAGTAGAGTTTCCATGTATACAAATTTGACCACAAGCCCATGGGTAGAGTTTCCATGCTACAACTCTGCACACAGGCCTGTGGGCAAAGTTGTAGCATGGAAACTCTACCAACAGGCTCGTGGGTAGAGTTTCCATGCCACAACTCTGCCCACAGTTCCTTGGGCAGATTTGTAGCATGGAAACTTTGCCAACGGGCATGTGGGAAAAGTTTTCATGCTATATGCAAATTTATGAGAATTATTTCAATGATTTATCTAATGTGTTTGTGTTTAGTATAAACATCCATCAATGCTACTCAAAAGATCCCATTACGAAAAATTGTAAGTAACATTTTGGAAATACCTCTCAAAGTATTGTGGGTAAACTTGTAAATATCATTTGGTTATTTGTAATAACTTTGTTGAAGGATAAGGTTAGGGCAATGGTGCCGAGATAGATTTTCTCTGGATATGTGGGGTGTTCACTTCAGACTAAAAGGATCTCCAAATTTTATTACCTTGTATCTTTGTTTGTTGTTTCAATCTAATTTCTTATGTCTTATTTACTAGTAAAATCCACACTATCAAAATGGGTTGTAATGGAATCTCATTACAGACATAAGGGTAACCAACTAGTTGACACTTGTTGCAATTATTTGCATATTCCATGGCATATTAACATAGTTTCAACTACCACAGTCTAACATAGACAAACTTCAACCTAGTAGTTTTCGTTCCACCATAATTCCCTCCACTCTCTTTATCATGTGCCTCCCAAAGGATGACTTATACTTTATGATATAGAATGCATTAATTTAAAATACTATCTACGGAAAGATTATATAGGTTTCCCATGGTGAACTTGTATTTTGCATAGTAGATAACCAATCATATTCATTGTTTATGGTGACACATATTTGGTACAAAACCCAACTTGAGGAACTTTGTGATTTATGTGAAATAACCTTGAACT
>CBVK0101662520.1:0-11838 GCA_900067695.1 Picea abies
AATTGTATGGAGAATTGATGTTGCAGCAGATAGAGACAACAGCAAGGTCATCATAAGTAGTTGATTTTCTTCATGCATGAGCAAGCGTGTGTGTCAGAACCAGAAGCCATTGAAAGGAGATCTACGACATCAAGGCTCAGGTTGTATATTTCTCTTTTAGTTAATTCAATATAGGAATATGTCCCTTTCCCATAATGATGATGTTATCTTATTACATGATTCCTTGATCACATGTATAGACTAGGTATTGAATATATTAATTCGCTTGTACTTCGATTGGTTTGTACTGTTGTGATTGGACGGCACAAGAGCATCGAAGCGGAGCAAGGAACAATAGAGATTTAAGGAGAGCGTTCATAAGGTATGTCTGCTATCCATTTCTCTTAGTTCATTCAATAGTCTAGATCTAGGGAAAGAGTAGTATTCTGTCTTGCTTTGTTCTAGATCCAGGTGGATCTAGGGAGATTGGTCTGTGTCCGCACTCACGAATTTATCCTAAAACAAAATTGGTGACTCCACTGGGGATCTATCCCTTTTGTCTTTTTGGTTTCTGGATTTTCTGTGGCCATTTGCTCTGGTTGCCTTTTTCTCCTGATTTGTAAATCTCTGAGTCCTCAGGATACCCTGAGTGACCTTCTGGGTCCAAAATTCAGTTTGATTTTTGCTTGATTTTTCAAATTTTTCATTAGTTTCAGGGATTCCCGCACTGTCACCATTAGCAGCCTGCGAGAAACTTGATAGTTCGCACCTTTCTTATATATTCCAGTGTGAATAGTTCGAAGTCTGCATTTAAGTGGCCTACGAGAACCATATTTTCTCGCACTGTGTCCCACACTAGCCTGCGAACAGTTTTTGTGAAATTTTTGGATTCCAATTTTGACTTTTGCAATAGCTCAGTAAGGTTGATTCAAGTCTTTTTGACTCTTTGGATTACTGGCTTACCTATTTTTGCTTTCTTTTGCTTGCTGGACCTGATCTAGGTTTTCTAGGCTTGTTCTTGCTTTGGTCACTTGACTTTCATCTCTTAGCCTTTATTGGCATTTTTCTTCTCTCTGGTTACTGGATTTGAATACGTCGTATTGGTTAAGAATCAGTGATTGATTGGAAGTTAAGTTTTTGATTTTTCTCTTGTACTTGTTGGTCCAAAAGGACAATTTTCATTTGCATTGAGAAGCTCTTTTGGTTTGTTTTTGTTTTTGCTTTCATTGAAAGTATTGGATTAGATTGTTGGTTTGGGTCTTTATAATTTGGTTTTCTTTTCTCATTCATTAGAGTTCTTCTTGGAAAGTAAACTGTATGTTTTCTTTCAAGATCTTTGTTTTACCTTTGAAACACCATTGAAAATCAAAATTGTGAAGTATTGAAGTTTTGAAAAAGACATCTAGACATTGTTCATTGATACATGATTATTTGTATTGACATCAAAAAGGAAATTGAACTTTGCTTTTGCATTGTAATGTTGAGATTGATTCAGAAATTGTTCTCTCTCTCCCATAACTAGGATTCATCGAATGAAAAAGATTACATTTCATCATATCCTTGCATTGATTGGGTCAGAGTCACACATCATGAGTTTCAATTTCATTGCCTTTGAGTAAACAACAACCATTAAAAACATTGCACAATATTAAAATTGATCTAGTAACTCTTTTATAGGGCTCTTTTACACCAACTTAGCTAGGCTAGTGCTTTGGAGTAGGAAGAGAGACACACTCTCCAAAATATCAAAAACACACAATAGCATCTTGAGATAGGGAGTGTAAAATTCCATTGGCCGCATATTGTCCTGGGAAGCCCTTCTAACACAAGGGTCAAGCATTAGGTCGCATTGGTGTTGGCAGGGATACTAACCTGCTCTGTTGACATCGGTGTAGAGATTGCACGTATTATGGGGGTCACTCTGAGGTATACCCACAATTATGAGTGGAAGCCTTTGAGTTGATTTCGGGCTCGATACCTTGCCTTTGCGTGTGGATCGGACTGACGACTGTTTCCCCAGGCAGTATTGTTGTCTGTGGTAACCTTAGTGGCCTTTCTCTCTAGGTTCTTACCCAAGGTGACTGTGGAGGGGAAAGTCTCTGTGGTACCTGGAATCGACATTGATCAAACTCACTCAGGCTCCTTGGAAGGTAAATCCACAATTACTACGTGGAAGCCTTAGAGAGTAAATCCACAATTACTGGTGTGGAAGCTTTCACCAGGGTGTAAGTCTGTTAAGCAGGTCATCAACGTAACTTTTCCACCCTAGCCTTGCCCCTTCTCATCTTGTTGTTGCGACGTTGGATTTCATCACCAACTAGTGGCTTCGATATTATAAGGTATTGTTTGCTTGGTGATTGTCTCTAGATTTTGTTTACTAGTGTATGTTGTTGTTTTCTCGTAGTCGACCTTAGGATTTTCATTGGGGTGTTTGTTACTCATTTACAATTGCTCCCCCACGACGTTCGAGTAGGATGCAAGGTTTGTCTTCGGAACATCCGGAAGCTTCACAACCTTTGCACACAACAACACCTGAGGGTACCCCTGAGGACTCTCCTCGTCTGGGTGAAATCCCTCTTGTTACTCTACCACACGTGGACATAAGTGACGTCCCAGAAGTCTTTACACCACCTCCACAAGTACAAACCACTGATCCTCTTGCGGAATTTCGAATTACCAATACTATAGAGGATTATCGCATTCGTCGTGGTGAATGACCTTCAGGACGATTTCATCTTTCTGGTGAAGATCTTCCATCTATTGAATCAATCACTGGGCCTTCTCACGGTGTAGTTGGCCAAGATCCTTCTTGGTCAGGTGATTTCCGACGAGTCTTGTTTGGTACTGAATCCCATGTCTACGAAGTCATCGACCCTTCTGTGTTTCCTGAACAAGGAACTGCACCAAATACTACCACCTATCGTTTGTTCTCCCTCCCGAGATGGCCCATCTCGCAAATACTACGAGTGTCCAAACCGAGATTCCTGCAACTACTCTCGCACCTATTAACACTCAGAGAATACCTGAGGCTACTCCAAATCTACCTCCTGGTTACCATGCATTAAATCCTATGTTGAATGCTCTGCATCCAACACCACCCCAAACTCCAGCTGGTTCTCCAGGTGGTCCTCAGTTTCTTGGACATCCTATTACCGGTTTCATCCCGACACTCCCTCAGCTTCCTACTGGTAATCCTAATGCTGGTAGCATTATTTCGACCGTGGAAACTAATATACAAGTTCCTATTGGTGTTCATGGTAGTACATTTCCTTTTCCTGGACATACTGCAACTACTGCACAACCTACAGTTGGTATACAACTTCCAGGTGGGACTATCCCTTTGGTAGGGGCACCGACCTCACCGTTAGGACAAAACATACCTCCTGCATTGGCCCAGTATTGGAATCAACTTATGCAAAACTTTCCTCAAAATGATGGGGGGCAACAAGTTGTCCCTACTCCAGGCCAACCAAATCCAGGGGTGACTAATCCTATCTGGGGTTCTGGTCAAACTACTCAACCCCAAACTCAAGGTCAAAATCCTTGGGGTTACTATCCTATTCAACCACCACAGGGCCAACCAGGATCTTCTCTCTGGGGGAAAACTGCATACGGTCCTACTGGTCTACCAACAGGGCTTCCGCCCCAAAGTCACCAGTATCCACAGGTGAATCGGCAATTGCCTTTTCTTGCTACTTTGGATTTGCCAGATTTGTCTAGGATTCTTAATGATCCTATTCGTCACTCTCCCCAATGGCCTGCTATTCCTGCAAAGCTTCCATAGGACATTCCAAAATTCAATGGGAAGGTGGGAGAGGACCCGAATAATCATTTCATGACTTTCCATTTGTGGTGTTCGTCTAACTCATTGATGGACAACTCCATTAGATTGCATCTTTTTCAAAGAACTCTTACAGGTGTTGCTGCGAAGTGGTACATTGAATTACCACGAGGTTTCTTTTCGGATTTCAACACCCTTGCAATGGCTTTTCTAACACATTACCGATCCGTTACGATACTGGAACTGAAATTTTAACCTCTTTCAAACAAAGCACGAGAACTCATATATCTGATCATATTCATGAGTGGCGACGAAGGAGACATCTCATCAAACTTGAGCTTCCTGATCAGTTACTGGCAGAATGGTTTACAAAATCTTTTGTAAACAAAATCAGTAAAGACATTGCTATGGGCGGTGTTGTCACCGAAGAGCAGGCTATTAGTCGGGCTCAGTATTTGGATCTCGTTTATTCGCAAACGGGAACCTTGTATGATTTACTACCCGATTTACCTCGTCCTGGCACTTCTACCTCTTCTGCACCTCCGGTTGCCTCGCATGCAGCTGATGGTGTGATTGGTTCTACTCATAGCCACTCACATTCCATTTCCACCACAACCCCCAAATCCACATCTTCTAATGTGCAAAGTGCTCCATCTCCTGCTCCTCCCCCCGGTAAAACCTCGGAAGTGAACGTTGTTCAATCTACACCGGTTGGTAAGACTAAGTCTAGAAAAGGGAGAGGCAAGAATAAGGAGGGTAAAAACAATAATCCTAATGAGAAAACCAAATCACCTCCTGTTGATGACCAGGATAAATGCAAGCCACGATATCATTGCCTTATATGTGATGACGATCACTACACAAAGGATTGTCCAAGACGTGTCGAGGTCAACAAGTTCCTTCAAGGAAAACCGAAACCTTCTACGCCAGCTGTCTTGTCTCAACCCTTCCCATCTCAACAACAGGCTTCGTTGGTCATCCATGACCAACCATCTACCTCTACACAGTCCTATGTTTTGATGTGCACTGGTGATTCTACGAAGAACAATGTTACGCTTACCACTAGAGCTAAAGACTATACTCTTTCTAAGGAGAAAGTTGACGACTTACCTCCCGATTTGGTACAGCATTCTCCACCAAATCCACCTACAAATGGTCCTCTTCATATCGAAAGACCAAGTCTTGATATAGTTTTACGACCTCCCAAAGGTGTCGTTAAGAAGTCGGCATTCAATCCTCATGCTAGGGCATCCCAGAACTATAGCATTGTCGAAGATCTGGCCCAAGCACCCTCAGCGATGTCTGCCCTCGAAGTCCTTCAGTCTTGTCCTGCGCAGCGAAGGGCTCTGTTGAAAGCGATAGGTGGAATTGATCCTATGGATTCGAATTTGATAGTATTTAACTTGGATGATCATATTCCAAGGTTACCCCCACAACTTGCATTTCAGATACAAGTTGTGGTCGCCAACAAGAGCATTTGTCAGACGGTTGTTGATGAAGGTGCCTCTACGTGCGTAATGTCTTTTCCTTGTTGGAAATCCATTGGCTCTCCACCGTTAACAGAATCACAAAACACTTTGCGAGCCTTCAATGGCTCTGGTTTTAAGCCATACGGTGTTCTTCCGTCGTTGCCTATTACTCTAGAAGGTAAGACCGTCCAGATAGAAGTGGAAGTTTTCGATACTCCTCTAGATTATAATCTTCTCCTTGGACAAAGTTGGGTCGATTCTATGCGTGTTGTAGTGTCAACCCTTTTCCGTGTCCTACGTTTTCCTCACCAAGGCAAAGTGGTCACGGTTGATCAACTTTCTTTATTTAATGCCAATACTCGCACGGGCAACGTGTCGTTCATAGCAAACACCCCACCGGGTTATGAGAATGTTGGTGTCAGTCTTTTAAAAGATTCGTCGTTAATGGGTACTTTTCCCATACCACCACCACTTGATATTCCACGCCCGTTAGTTGCATCTATTAACATGATCTCTATCATGCCTCGTAAACTTCCAGTATCTACCGACCCTTGGATAGTCCCTGATCCTAGAGATCATGTTCGTTTCGGCAACGTTATGTCGTTAAGTCCGGTTGAGTCCGCTTACCAAGCCATTCAATCGGCAAACCATACTACTTCTTCCTGTGAAGAGTTGTCTCCTGATCCTTTCCGCATTGTTTTTCCAACTGACGAGATGATCATGTCTGTCTTGGCTGACAACCCTTGGGATGATGGACATCATCGTTCCATACTGTTTCTGGAACAATAGACTCTTGAGAACTACCAACGGATTTCGACTCCGTCGACCGTTGTTGTTATTATGACTGTTCCTGGTGCTACATGAGATGTGTTTGCAGAAGGGAACCTTAGTAACATTTCTCCCACGATACCCATAGATATTTTAGTGAAACCTGGAATCATCGAGAACGTTCATATTGGAGCTTCGTGTTCTCCCGACGAAATTGTCACCTATACTTCCTTGTTTAAAGAATTTCGTGACATTTTTGCTTGGAGTTATGAAGAAATGTTGGGTATTGACCCTTCTATTGTGGTTCATGAAATTAAGACATACCCTGGAGCCAAGCTTGTTCGGCAATGCCTCCGTCCTGTCCATCCCCGTAAAGCGGCAACCATTAAACTTGAAGTTGAAAAACTCCTTAAAGCCAGTTTTATTTATCCTGTGGCATTGACAGAGTGGATATCCAACCCAGTACTGATTGATAAAAAGGGTGGTAGTATACGCGTTTGCGTTGATTATCGGGATCTCAACAAAGCTTGTCCAAAGGACAATTTTCCAACCCCTTTCGTTGACCAAATCGTCGATGATTGTTCCGGTAGTGAAATCTTTTCCCTCATGGCTGGATTTTTCGGCTATAATCAAATCAATATAGCTCCCGAGGACCAACATAAAACAACTTTTGTTTGTCCTTGGGGTACTTTCACCTACAGGAAACTCCCTTTCGGTCTGAAGAATGCAGGTGCTACGTTTCAACGTGCTATGTCTTACGCATTTCACGATATCAAGCATATTATTCAACCCTATTTGGACGATTTGCCGGCTCACTCTTTACGTAGGGCCGATCACCCTAATCATCTCCGAGTGATTTTTGTTCGTTGTCGATTCTATCGCATTCGCCTAAAGCCTCATAAATGTGTTTTTTGCGTAGAATCTGGTCGTCTCCTCGGTTTCATTGTTTCACGCCATGGGATCCAGGTTGATCCTATCAAGGTCGAGGCAATTCTTAATCTACCTCCTCCTTCTTCTTTACGCCAATTACAAAGTTTGTAGGGGAAAGCAAACTTTCTTCATCGGTTCATCCCGATTTACGCCGAGATTACTCGAGGTTTCACTCGTCTTTTAAAGAAAGATTCAGAGTTTGTCTGGGATAAAGTCGCTAACAATGCCTTTGAAGCTTTAAAATTGTCCCTCACAAAAGCTCCTCTTATTTTCCCTCCGGATTATAGTCGAGATTACTTTCTTTATCTAGCTGCGTCCGAGTATACCATCGGTATGGTCCTCGTTCAGAAGGATGATAACCACGATGAACATGTTATTTATTACTTGAGTCAAAATTTATCATCCACAGAAGTCAAGTACCAACATGTTGATAAACTGGCCTTGGCTGTTGTCCAAGCAGTCCAACGTTTTCGTCACTATATTCTATCCAGGAAGACTACTGTGATTTCACACTGTAACCCCATGCAACAAATATTGACACGTCAATTGCTAGGGGGCAAGTACTCCAAGTGGATTTTTATTCTCCAGGAGTTTGATTTGGAATTCGATCGTGCCACGTCGAAGAAATCTCTAGTTTTTGCTGAGTTAATTTGTGATTTTCCCCACACTACCACGGAAAAGGTAGCAGTTGATTCGTTACCTGACGAGTCACTTTTCCTTATCACTACCGACAATATTTGGTACAGAGATATCATTATCTATCTCCAAACTCAAACTTTCCAGTCTACGTTGTCCAGTAATGAACGTCGTCGTGTTCGTTATCAAGCACATCATTATATTATCCTCGGCGATACTCTTTACCGTCGAGGCATTGACTCTGTCTTTCGGCGGTGTTTGACTTTTGACGAAGCTGAGAAAGCTTTGAATGATTGCCACTCTGGAGCATGTGGTGGTCATATGTCTGGGTATGATACTACCTAGAAAATCTTACGTGCAGGTTATTTTTGGCCTTCCTTGTTTCATGACTGCATTATTGCTGTTCAGAAGTGTCATGCCTGCCAAATCTATAATCAGAAGATTCGGTCGCATCCTTCTACACTTCATCCTGTAGTCTCAGTAGGTCCTTTCGCTAAATGGGGCATCGACTTCATGACATGTCACCCTCACTCGGCCGGGGGGCATGGTTATATTATAGTAGCTGTTGATTATTTCACTAAGTGGGTCGAGGCGATGCCGACATTCAATAATACTAGGAAGACTACAGCACTTTTCCTTTTCAACCATGTCGTTACTCGTTTTAGTGTTCCTCAGGCTATCGTAACCGATCACGGTAGTCATTTTAGAAATAATATGATGTCTGAACTTACGGAGAAGTTGGGCCTTCGTCATGATAGCTCAACGCCCTATTATCCACAAGATAATGGCCAGTTCGAAGCCATCAATAAGGTTCTCATCACTATTATTCGACGGATGATAGGGATCCATAAAACTAGCTGGCACACAATGTTATTTTCGGCATTGTGGGCATATCAGACATCTGTTAAGTCTGCCACAAGATTCACGCCTTTTCGATTAGTTTATGGCATGGAAGCCATTCTGCCGATAGAATGTGAGATTCCGTCTTTGAAACTAGTTGTAGAACTTTTACCAAATACTTCTGCCGAAGAGGAACATCTGTTGTATCTAATGCGACTAGACGAGACTCGTCGTGACGCTACTCTTGTTTTAGAAGCCCAGAAGAAACGTGTTAAGGCACAGTATGACAAGCATGTCAAACCTCGTGTCTTCTCTGAAGGAGACATTGTTAGCAAAGTTTTGGCAAAGGGGGCATATGAGCTAGTGTATTATGATGGGGTACCTTTGAGCGAACCCAGAAATGGGTTGTACTTAAAGAAGTACTATGCATGAGTCATTGGTGCTGAAGTACTTGTATTTTTATGTATCATACTGAGTGTGTGTGATTACTTTTAACTTTGAGTTTGACGTTATTTGGTCTCTACCATTATGATTACGTTGTGTTTGATTGCCAGATGTCGGAGTATTCTCTACCTTATATTGGCTTCGCCGACAGTGCTAGCCGTAGTACTCAGAACCTAGCTTCCGTTGCCTGGGCTATCTATGCCCCAACAAATGAGCTTATATCTTTATGAGGTGTATGTCTTGGGCGGGCAACCAACAACATCGCAGAGTATAGCGTCATGATTGAGTTATTGGTTGATGTTATCTCTCTTGGAATTCATAGTTTGGTTTTGCGACTTGACTCGCAGCTAGTGGTGCTACAGCTAAGTAATGTCTATTCTATTCGAAGTCCTACATTATTAAGAGTATATTTGCAGATTCGCCTCTTGGAAAGACATTTTGATCATATAGAATATCAACACATTCCGAGAAGTCTTAATACATTGACAGATGCATTAGCTAATTATGTATTGGACAGGCATTTAAATCACTTATAAATTAAACACATTAAAATGTACACAAGTGTAAAGTAAGCCGGTAGGAACCATGTATATATATATAATGATCAAAGTTTGTTTTTACAAAATGAGTCCGAAGACCAAAATATCAAAAATGGAAGCTCGTGGCTTCTACATAACGATATCATGACATCAATGATGTTCACGATAGCATGCTAAAGTCCTGGCTACTCTGCGGAGCAAATGACCCATAGAGGCAGAGACTCCCACGGTATGACGTTGATCACGTCGTGGGATCTCCTCCAGAGGCATATCTGGAACATCATGCATCAATCCCTCTAAGTTTTTCTCCACTGTAAGGTAGTCCTCGGCATACTGGGGGACTGGAACTACTGCTTCTCCTCGCCGCTGAACAGGAGAACTACCAACTGGTCTGTATGCCCCAACATCTGTGTTATCAATACATTTTGGTGTTAGTCTTTGGCTAAAATTACAAAACCAAAAACATTTAATATGATGAAAATACAAAAACATCTAAAAAGTTTAAAAGTTGGTGTACTTCTTACCAATATTTCCCCACTGTGCGTCTTCAGGGAGGGAAAGGTCAGGATCACCTCGAAAGTCCAAGCCATCATACGCATAATCCTCTATCATCACTACCTGGCCTTGGAGCCAGTCGAAGAAATGATCGTCATACCTGACGATAGGTCCTGCCACATGCCTAGCCATGAGTTGGTACCATCGTAGCATCTGTGGATCCCTGGGACCTGGAAAATGCCAATTTGCCTGAAGCCTGTACACTGGGACCCTCTCACAAAAGAAGGATACTAACAATGATCCATAACCAAATTGCTTGAGATCTCCATGCCTTATTTTTGTCAGTTGTTTCTTGAGGTTGCGTAGCACTGCATCAGCCCAGTTGAAAATCGGGGGCTCAAGACACTCGAGGGCATACTGAAAGTAGCTCTGTAGAGCCATATGCGGGGCAGCACTACCTTCCATTCGAGCTATAGTAAAGAGAATGGTACGGAGAGTGATATCAGTCACTCCCCAAATGGCCACCTTTCCCCTTTGTCTTTCAGCCTCTGGCACGCAATACTCTTGGCAATACTCACTCATTTTCATACCGCCTCTATGGTTACCAGACAAACTGACATGAGAACCCCGTCTTGACAAACCAGTCAGGAAATAAATATCTTCAGTATCAATCATCAATGTATGGGCACCCACATTAAAGACCTGCTGATCCGGATCCCACATCCAGACTAAATGTTCCAACAAGCGAACTTGGGCTCTCATGCCCGGTATCTGGAAATACTTTAGGAGACTGCAATCTCTTAAAGCGGCAATGGTTTGAGGGTGATTTTTGGCAGTGGAATTATCATCTTCATGTTCATGTTCTCTCCACTCGAGCACCATTGTGTGACTATTAACCTGCATAGCAGCCATGGGAAGATAGTTAATAATTTGAATCATTGAAAAAATTGATTTTATTTGACTAAACGTTATACAAATTTTTGACCTCTGCACTGTTCGCAGGTGGGTTTTGATCACAGTGCGAACTTCTCGCACTGTAGCTCAAGCTCACCTGCGAGAATGAAGACTTCTCGCAGGCCCTGTATGGGCATCCTGCAAGAATCTTAATTCACGCATAGGGCTTCAATAACAAGCTTAAAGCTTCAACTTTAGCCATTAAAATCATGAAATTAAACCATGGAAAGTTAGGGAATTGAGCATTTACCAGTTTGATCCAGACGGTTCGTGAAATGATGCCCCGAAGCTCCCGGAAATTGACGGTGAAGATTGGAGGTAAAATGGGAATTTTTGCACTAAAATGGTGAATGGGTAAAACATATGGTAAAAATGAGTTGTAAAATTGATTTTATTTACTTTTTACCATGTTAAAAGTGGGTTTTTCCATTTTTATTTCATTATTTTTCCCATTTAACCCTAATTACTAATATGAAAGTGAGTAAAATGACTTGCAGGCACTTAATGAGACGATTATGGACCAAAAAACTTTTGAAGTGCAGTGTGTTTATTTGGTTTCCTATGGTTTTGATCTAAAAACCTCAAGTGCCTTTTATCCGTTCTAGCACTTGTGAAAAACTTAGAACGTGATCGAGCGTTGTTTTATCTCTTTTCCGGGCTCGATGTGGTTACACGAAAAAGGAACCCCCCTGGAGTTGACTTTAAGCCCTTTTCACGACTCCCTAAACATGAAAAGATTGCCGAGTGACCTTGCTATTTTCACGCTCATTAAAGTATTTGAACTTACGCATCCTCCGAGCGATAGTTTAACCCTTTTTCAGTCTCGTTGGATTATTGTACGAAAAAGGCACTGAGAGAGTTCTCTTTTAAGTGTTTTTCCAAACTCTATAATCCTGAAAAACCTTCGAGTTTTCTATCTCTGGACTCGTTAAACAAACATTGACAGACCCGTGATGGGACCGAGCCACTCCTTCTTAGGGTTTGTTAAAAATACTCCGAGGGA
>CBVK0101662522.1:0-10240 GCA_900067695.1 Picea abies
AGTGTGTGAGAGTATGAGAGGAAGATAAATAGGTCGAGACTAGTGATATGGAGAGAGAGGATCAGCAGAAGAGAGGTCAAGAGTGTGATATATACAAATGAAGTTAAATTACTCACAATTTATATATGAGAGAATGTGTGAGAGGGGTATAGAGAGGTCGAGAATCAAATGGAGAGAGACTCAAGAGAGAGAGAGAGTAGAAGAGAGGTAAAGAGTGTGATACAAATGAATTAAGTTAAATTACTCATAATCGATATTGTATGAGAGAATGTGTGAGAGTCATGTGAGAGGGAGAAAGAGGAATACACAGAGGAGGGGGTAGAAAGAGTGTATGAGAATGTGTGACGGAGAGACAGGAAGATGGAGAGGGGGGTAGAGAGATCAGAATGGAAGAAAAAGAGGGGGGATAGATAGAGTGTGTGAGAGTGTGAGAGGGAGATAGAGAGGTCGATACTAGTGATATGGAGAGAGAGGAGGATTAGAAGAAAGGTAGAGTGTGTGATATATACAAATGAAGTAAGTTAAATTACTCACAATTGATATATGAGATAATGTGTGAATGTGAGAGGAAGAGAGAGGAAAACAGAGAGGAGGTAGAGAGAGAGAGAGGAAGAGAATGAGGGGGGTAGAGAGAGTGTGTGTGAGAGTGTGAGAGGGATAGAGATAGGTTGAGACTGATATGGAGAGAGACTCGAGAGACACGGAGAAAAACAAAGGTTGAGAGTGTAATACAAATGAAGTAAGTTAAATTACTTGCAATCAATATTATATGAGATAATGTCCTAGGGTCTTGGCCACAACCCATACACCTTAAAACTAGTGCTCTAACCATTATTGTATGGCTCAAATCACTTTCAATTGTAATCCTACATGTCTCAATTGTTCACATGGGGCCTGCATAATATTAATTGGGACAAATCTTGAGAAATTGGGCATGACCACAACCTCGATCATGGTTGCATGAGTTAGATGTGTTAGATGAATAAGATGAAGAAATCCATAGGAATGTTTTGTACCTGAATTATCCCCCTAACTTATGAGAAAATTCATGAATGGAATGAATATCGTATATAGATTTCAAGTGGCAGGGAAAACCAATGCATGTGCTAACAGTGTCGTTAAAAATGAAGTAGATGACTCTTGTTCACTCTCTCCCTCCATCCAATTCTCTCCCTCTCACCCTCCATACATAGGAACCTACCTCCACTTCGACCCTATACCCTTACATATAACTATAAAACACATATTAAATACAAATGTGAGTTTAAATTACATTACAAATAAATAACAAATAAAAATTAAACAAAAAGTGAAGAAAATGAAAAAATATATAAATTTCAAACATAAAAAAACACTTTGGCACCAAAACCTGAGCAAATAAACCATCTCCTAAATTGGTTGATGACTACATTATTCAACCCCACTTGCTAGTGAGGAGAGTGTGCATAGGAGCAACCCACTAAAATATGCATTGAATTGACCCCACCTTCTAGTACGATTGAGACGATAAACCCGTTGACATTTTTATTGGATCGACACTTGCCAATAAGGATAATACATAGAGGAGAAGACTGGGAAAAGGAAAGACTGACCCCACCTATGTGTTAGAGGGATCAACCCCACAATGTCATCGGTATGTATCCTTGTTTTTTATATAGATAAAGAATTTAGATCTTGTATTTGTTTGTTTATGTTTAAATGGTTCACATTGGTTATGTTTGAATTCCATTAACTTCAAGTTTTCCCTATCATTCACTCGTTAGTTTAGGTTCAATACCTTGTATACTACATCTCTTTGGCATATTTATATAGGAAAAATAGAGAGAAAATAGAGTTTGAAATGAAAATTCAATAGACACAATCAAACAATTGATATAGATCCAATATCGATGGTCTCATCCTATTTCGAAAAATGAAATTGCATGTTGGATAACAAGGCGTCGGATACCCAAATTTGGAACCATTGTATTAACAAGTTATAATTTGTCATCACATTATTCATTTCGGTATGTGGGGGTGGTATAATGAAACCACTTTAGCTCGCTCCTGAAATGCATGAATTGATGGCAGGTGCCACCGTGATGTAAGCCAAAAAAATAATGCATTGTGTCAATGTAATCCAATTAATTTTTTTTTTAAGTTTAAAACAATTACCCCCAAATAAAATGAGGTAAATGCACATGGTAAACATTGTTACAAGTACAATGGACTCTAGGAAAAGCAGTCAAATTCTCCTTCGACAAATAAGTTCGAGTATTGTTCTCATTTCCTTATTTCAAATGTGTTCAAATTGTTTAAAATAAGGATAGATGGAGAAAGGTAGTCAGTATTTTTCCCCTAAAAGTAATCAAATGACCACTAAATCGAACCCTAGCCAAATTGTACCATCCAAGAAAATGACTGTATCTGATGACCACTTGGAGGACAAGGAAAGGGATGTTTTCAACACTGTATTTTCTTTCCCTAAACTTCACCAACTAATTCAAAGAGCCCAGGATGACGTTAACAATGGTTGAAACTACTCGACCTTGTGGGAATTGAACCTAGCCAGATCAATTGTTCCACAAACTTATCACTTTATAGAATTAGTCAATTGGTGTGATGTCAATTACCAAATGGATAGGAAATGAATAATTTATGTACATGATTTTAGGATAGTCTATGAAATAACTAAAGAATCCATTGCCCAAATGCTCCAAATTTCACACCAAGATGTATATGAAACCCTGGATGATGATGATCTTGACTCTAAGTACCAGGAATTATCACGATCTAAAAGAGAGAATTTGTTGAGTAATATATTATCCCCATATTCCCTATTACTAACTCGTCCACCTCCTTTCAAATCCACCATCTTCCCTGAACTAACCAAACCGACTATTGCCATGTTTTATCAGGTTTTAGGACATGAACATGATAAATCAGTCGATGAGACCATTTTAGGGATGATTTATGTTGTATGTCCACCGGAGTCAATCACCCTCGTAAAATTTGATTATTGTTAGTTCCTACAAGAAGTCATAAACTTCCAATTATCAAATTTCCACATCACTAAGTATTTTAGGTACCAGGCCTACTTGGTGCACCTCATATTATTCAACAAATATTTCTTTTTTGATATCTTTAGGATCAAAACAAAGGATAATTCAAGTAAAACCAAGCCAGTAATTGAGTGGACGGAGGAGGTGAGAAATGAGACCAAAATAAAGGTTTTAACCTTTATGTAAACATGTTTATGAGTGCATGCTACATTCTTCTCCATGGCACTCGGCCTCATAGGATATTTCATGAGTTTAAAAGATATTTCAGTTGATAAAAGATACCAAATTAGGAGATTGGTAACTGACTGAGCATCACACCATCATTATAGTATATGGTTTTGAAAAAGAGCCATACAAGCTGCCAATTTTCCTAACTCCAAGAATATTTTCTTTGGAATACATTAGACAAAAGATCATTTCAAATCAATTTCATTTTTCCTAGGATAAACATGATTTCACTTTCAAGCTACCTCAAGAGGTTGTATCTTTCTTGGTCAATCTTAGAACTACTCTAATTGTTACGAAATAAATGCTACAACATCTAGATTTTGAAAAAGGAAGTAAATGGGTGTATGAACCAAATGATGTGATTGTAGGGAGAAGGCCCATGTACAAGCATCTCCCAAATCCTTTATTGGAAAGAACTGTTAAATTGGATTCATGGGAATATGTTAAGCTGATTCTAGAGTCAAAGGACCAAAATCAAACTACCAATGAGTCAATGGACCAATACAATGTAATCCAGACTCCTCAGAAACAAGAATTACATCTTGGAAAGAGGAAATTTTTAGACATTCATTCTGAAATGGATAGTGATGATTAGTTGAATGAGTAGCTAAGAAAAAAGACTAAAGGTGATGAATAATTATTCTTAGAGGGATTATTATCTGAGTTTACAAGAGAAGGGAAGGGCACATTGCAAATCAAACAAGGATCAAGTGAAGCTAGTTCACACTTAAAGGTGTTTGTTATCACTATTGAGCATCTCAACTCAGCTCTATTGTCAACACGAGAAGTTTCACAAACCTCTAGAGCTGAAGGAACCTTTGATAAGCGACCCTCACTATTTTCACATTATTTGGATATAAAGAGAAAAAATCATGGTGTGAAAAAGGAAATGTATCCTAGGGATTGGGGAGAAAACATGACTCAAATAAAGTTACTATCCATTGTGGATTACCAACAGGGTATAATCAATTTGGTTGTACTGGATTCAAGGTACTTAAGCCTCTTTTTCCTACAAATTAAAAAGCCACTCAAATGAGAGTAAATATTTGGGATATCCACCATGTGGATATGATTGAATTGCACCAGCAAATAAGGGATATCTTGTATAGAGGGGTCTTGTAATCCTCTTTCAGTGAGAGGAAGATAAAAAATATTGTAATCAAAATAGAGAAGAAGTTTATACAGGAGAGGGTGGCCACTAAATCCAATAGAATTCAGATTAATGAGTTGGAGAGGAAGATTATTTCCAAAGGAGTATATCCTAAAAATCTGATTGTTGTAGGATACCTAATCAAAGAGAAGGATAATGAGATTAATATCCTCAAGAAAAAGATAAATGTTCCTAATCTAGAACATGTTTAGACCCCATAGCTACATGCTAGTCATGAGGAAAAGGAGAATCTTTACCAACAATTATTGGAAAATAGAAATATCATAGAATGAATACAAGATGAAATTGTAACCTTGAAAGACAAGCAAACTCAAAGATTGCATGCAGCCAAGTGAGCTACATTGCAAACTGCTCCATTAGACCTAGTAGGGGGCTTATCAAAAGTCATGGTTGATTTGAGTGTGAAGGAGATAGAGTTGGATACTATGACAAACCATCTCAAACAAAGAGATTTCAAGGTAGCAAAACTAGAAGATCAAGTGAAGAGTAGAGAGTTATGTTTGTGTTGATGGCCAAATATGACCATATTCAACATTCGGGATATTGCTTGGTTAGGGTCCCAATTAGACCATTTTCCATTGAAATGGTGATTCTGATTGGTTTTATGGGTCTCCAGTTGCCCATGTCCTAACCTAAGTTCTAAGATAAGTTAATCTATATGTATATATATATATATATATATATATATATATATATATATATATTATCTTGATTAGGACAAGATATAGATCTCATCCAAACCAAGAGCCAAGTGATAAAATAAATGAGAGAGGACTGATATTGAATTCAAGATTAATATTTACTTGCAAATCATAGAAACAGTCCATATTATTTGTAATTTATTCACATGAACATGTAATGTAATGGTTTAAATAAATAGTTATTTAAGTCAACCAAAACATATACTTAAACTCAATAAAATGGATTCAATGCAAAATCTACTATCATATTGAAGAAACAGTTATTTCAATGCAACAATAATTAAAACAAAACAAGATTACAACTAAATGATAAATAATTATCATTAACTACAATCAAATTTCCATGAATCTATAATCGAATTCTTATTTGAAATATTTTCCTCTCTGTAAAGATAGCTTTAATAAATTAAAGATTCAAATCAAAATTGAATTAACAAGAAGAAGTAACAACAAATTTGCAAATCATACAATAGCGCAAGTGAATGAAAATTTTTTATTAGCTTCAAATAAATATGGTCTTACACATTCCTCAAGAATCCAAAAGAAAGATAATCCCTCTAATAAAATAGTGTAATCAAGTGCTTCTTTCCCTACAGAATTGCTTCCCCTAGTTTCAGATATCTAGAACCTGTAACATCTTCCCCTCTTTGGATTTATCCTTCTTATTTTATAATAAAAGAGACCACTCTTAGCTAAAACTAAAAACTAAAAAAGTAGTTATCATAAAACTGTTTTAATTCTAAAACTAAAAATAAAAACTCAACCAACTCCTAAAAAGTAGAAATTAGTTTTCTTTTTTCAAAAATAATTTTGTAACTATTTGATATTAATCTTCCACTTGTCCTTGAAATTTATGTTCAATTGTTGATCCAAATCCTTCTTTGTACACATGTCATCATAAATGAAAACTAATTAATAATAAAAAATAAAAATAAAAACTAAAAATCAAGGACATCTATAGAATTTCAAATTTTGTAGTTGTTCTTAAAAAAAACGAAATTGAATAAATCAAAAAGCATTTTAATTCAAAAAAAATCAAACCAACATATAAATTAAGCACTTGACATTTAATGAGGATGATTTCATAAATCTGAAATAAAAATATTGATTCAAGAAAAAAAAAATCAATTGCTAACAAGTTTTTGATCTTAGCATTTTTTTTTGCTTGAATTCCACTTTTTGCTTACCAAACTTGCATAACGCTATAATAGAATTCTTCTTATCATTCAAAAAGTCATGGACAACAAAATTTCTGATTTCAAAAACGTGTAAAACATGTGGAGGAATATCATCATGTTCAGAAATTTTATAGATATTTTTAGATTCTCAATCAAAATTTTAGAATTGCATTTTAAAATATATTTCAAGCTCTGACTTGGTGTAAATTGTTGCAGAGTTTCTTGAGGAGTTTGATGATGAGTGATATTTCTTTCACTAATCCCAAATGATCTTATAGATTCGACCTACAAAATAAAGTCAAATAATGATAGAACAAATTCTAAAATTTCAAAATCAAGATTTGTTCATAAATTTTCCTCTAGTTGGTGCATGGGCACAACTTGAAAATATGTCTTCCAATGGACCAAGGATATCTCCAAAACTACTCATAAATTTGAGCAAATCCATGCATTTCAACTAAATTTATCCATTCTGAGAAAAATCCATGTTTTATTTTTCTAAGATTCAACACGGTTTGATCAAAAACAAAAAATGAAATTTGTGAGTTTGTTCAGATTTCGTCTAAATAACTGAAGAATTCAAGAATAATCCTAAGCATATAAAATCATTCAAGATTATAAATAAAATATATAAACAGAGAAATCATACTTCTGTTTTCAATGTCTGAAACTTGCAATCCCCAAATCGCAGATTTCCTCATTGAAACTAAGCACAAAACTTAACTCTTTTGGTTTTGGATCTCAAAAAAATGGCGGCTACAAAATTTTCTGAAATAATCCATTCTAGAAAGTCAATTATATCTCTAAAAATATTCACTTTTTGAAGAAATAGCTCATAGGTAAAGTAAAATGGCCCATTTTGGAAATGGGTTTTGACGGTTTCCCCATATTCTCAACCATTTGTCCGTAATTCACCATGCAAAATTACTGCTCTATTCAAGCACGAATTCACCAATCCTTCAAACTGATCAATGATATCCCACCATTTTCAACTAATTTGCTTCAACAAATTCAAAACCTGAAGGATCAAATCTGAATATTAAACCCATGAGAGAATTGGCCAAGCAAAATATGAGGTGAATATGTGAAATACAGAACTGTGTGTATGAAACCCTTGTTCATAATGAAAAAACACCTTATGATAGAGAATCCATAAAACATGAAAGGATGAGAAATTATAAGCCCATATCAACTTTGATGGATGAATTAATTTTATATTTATGGCAAGGAACATGATGCTATCCTAACCCACTACATGGAGTAGAAGAAAAGCAAGTCGAAATGTCATATGGCAAACCCAAAATTCAAAATATTTTGTTATTCAAATCATGTATCAAGTAGATAACATTAATCACATTAATAACATTGTTGTCATGATTTCATAAACCTTTTACCATATAAATGATGAATATCACATGTTAATGTATAATGCTTTGATCATATTTTCGTTTATAAGGTAGGCTATAACAAAGTGCATTAAATCTCAATATGAAATAAAATTTCTTTAATTATTCATTTAAATAATATAAAATGTTGAAATAAATAAGACTTAAGATGAAAAACAACTTTTGAATAGCCTAACAGTTTTTTTTTATTTTTTTTGTAGCTTAGGTGAAAACATTATCATGAAATGTATATAAACAATATGATCAAGATCATTAGAGATGAATAATATATTAAATCTATACACATCACTTTATGATCAAGTTGATAATAAGAAAAAAAAACTTAAAAAAAACAATGAAATCGACCTAAAAGTGATATGACACAAGGAAAATCTCAAAATTGAATTTTGAGTTTTATGTTAAAATTCAGTAAATTCAAAAGAATGCATGCATAATTGATATAAATAAGAGTCAAAATATGAAAACTCCTCAGCTCTAAACTTAACAAGTGCATTGATGCTCAGTTTGAAATTAGGATTCCAAACATATTGGCGACACATGGGGAAGAACAATTTTCTCTGGTTTAGAATAATAGGATTAGATGTAGCAAAGGTTGAAATGAAATCTTTTCAATAATTTTGTGCACACTGCACCATTCTAAAAGGTCCCACATAAGACAAATTTGAAGTAAAATAAGCTTTTAGAGATGAAAGGATTTGAATTTCTAATTCCAAGACAGTGAATCCAAACGAAGGGAAAATTCATTAACTTTTAATTACACATCTACTTTTGGACAGCAAAAATATCTGGCAGATAATTAAATATTAGTATGCATCTGTTTAAAAATTACCACTTTACCCAACATTACATCGTTGTCAATAGGCCTGTTGAGTACCTCGGCGAAGTTGTCTTAGTACCATGTGTGCATTTACCCTCTATCAAAGAGTTTGTTCAGTACCCCAACGGGTTTACACATTTCCCACACAAATCTTCTTTAAACTCTCTACTGACACTTTTTTTATTAATTTATTTAGCAAATGTTTTTTAGAAATTAAGTGAAGAGAGAGGGTGGTACAAAAGTTTTTATTTTTTATTTTTTATAAGGACATAATGCAATACCATTTGAGTATGACCTCACTAGTTTCTCTTTATCTGCCAAAGTAGATGCTTTAAATGTGGCGGGGTATGGGAGGGATTCAAGGTAAAGAATGCCAACAACTCTTTTCTTTATAAAGATAAACTTATAATACTTGAAACATATTTCAATGTTCCTTATGGGTAATGGTTGATGTACAAGAAAAGTGAAAAACTTGATATAGATAATCTTAAGGTAAATGAAATCCTATTAAAATGGTAGAGTAAGGATTTCCCCAAGTACACCAATTGATATTGTGTAGGAAGGATTCCCTCATATAAGCTTTGGGAAGAATATAAAATCCAATAAAAACATGACAAGTAAAACCAAAAAAATTAAATCATTGCAAACAAAGAAAGAAAATGTAAATCCAAAGAAGAAGATAAAGAAATATCCACATCTGAAAATAAACTTCAACAAGAAAACTTATGAAAGTGTATCCCAACAAAAGAGTGAATGTGAGGAAAGCACGAGTGAATGTGAGGAAAGCACGTCTGACTGTCTTAAGTGAGAATTTTTTTTTTAAGTGATTCATTATGTTTTGCCAAGTTGTAGCTAATTGGGATTTTTATTCAAACCAAAATCCAAAATCTAGGCAACATTAATGATTAAAAGATGAAGTTAAACTATATTTCTCTCGCCTCAAAAATGTTTTTTTTCAAAATTAACTCTTTATAGAAAAATCTAAACGATTAATTAGTAAAAATGAGGCTTATAACGATATTGAATGAAAGTAAAGTATAGGTTTAGGAATTCTCTGATTTAGCTTATTTGTAACTTGATCAGCATCATCACTGTTGGTTTAGCAGGTGAAATGAGGGGATCAATTTATTAGCAAGTAGGGGTGTTAGATTTTTAGAAAATTCTTGAATACCTGCAAGAAACAGAACTTAGATCAACAAATACTAAAAAACAAAACAAACCTGAAATAAAAAACAAAAAGACAAAAAGTAAAGGATGAAAATAAGCATGTGAGACTTATCTTGAAGAATCTCGTTATGATTTACCTTAGAGATGTCGAATTTCTCAAAATTAACAAAGTAACCTCTTATTATGATAAAAATTAAAACATGAAGAAGTTGCAGATTTAATTAAGTTCTCATATGCCCAAGATCACCAGCTTATTAAATCAAAACTTAAAGTAAATCTAAGTTAAACTAAACTAGACCTACTGCTACTCTAACTTTATGAGGAAAATAAGACTATGTATAATCAAATTTCCAATGAAACCATTCAATTTATTTGATACCTGGAAGCATATGTACAAGATGAATTAGTAACCAGATTTTAATGAATAGTAGACAATTAAAATAAAAAAAAATTATGTACATTTGTTTTTTTTTTTTTTTTTTTTTTGACGAGAACGGTTAGGCTGTATTAAGCAGCTTTCTGGCAAGCCAG
>CBVK0101662533.1:0-15807 GCA_900067695.1 Picea abies
TCAAGCTAATATCAATAGAGTAGGAAGTGGTCGTACTTTGTTTGTCTACATGACTCATCGAGGAGCGAGAGTTTGGAGCTCGACTCAAAGCATGCAGGGACAAACGTTGATTAAAAGGTACTTTTTTTCTCCTTCCTCCTCATGGATTAGCTTGTATAGATTTGAAAGGAATTCAGTGTCCACGTTAAGCACTTTCTGTCTTAGAGTTTAGGGTCTAACTCTTTGAGGCAATCTACCTATCTGCAGGGAGATTTTCCTACAATAGATGTGTCCATCCAAAGATTAATCAAAATTGGATGGATAGGTGGTATGGTTGTTGATAAACCTCCCTACAATAATAGGGAGGTGCCCTTATATTTTTTGAGAAAATTAGGGGAAGAATTTATTTTGGATCACCATGTCAACTACATTGACATGGGTGAATTCTAGGGGTGGGTCAAGGTTTTGCATAGGACCAAGAGAATTCTAGGAGCAATCCCATGTTAGGTCCTCATACCCCCAAGTGAAGGCCTAACCCCCTGCCCAACATCCTCATGTTGAAGAGAGATTGCAACAGCTACAACTAGTTATTACATGATTGACCTCGAGCCTAGTGCAACATGGCAGCTTTGTTGCATTGTCTCGGTAGAGGGGTCAAAGCTTCACCCTGCACAACAAATTTTAGTGATAAGAGGGCACATGGACATAGCAATCATCCATGTGAACCTCAAAGATGCTCGATGTGTGGGGAGAACTATTATGGGCCTATGGAGGCCAGAGGATAACATAGATTCATGGAGGAGGTTAGTATCTTAATCATCACTATGTTCTTAATTGTTATATATTTTTTTGGTATTCTATGTATTTATATCGATATTTTATTGTATGTTGTTTTGCAGTTGTTAAGTCCATGTAGCAAGTCCTCTACGCCCATTTATGCATCAGTTCCTATCTCCACCATTGATGTAGAAGTAGATCCATTCTTATCATTGGGCATACATCATACACAGGCATGTGTCAGATGTAATAAACTCACCATAGTCATTTATTATTTTATGAAATCCTCAAAAATTTAAAGTTCTTGTGTTTCCAAAACTGGAGAAATTGTTGAAGAAGGACACTAAATATCAATGGAATGATGAATGCCAAAAGAGCTTGTATATTTTGAAAGAGAAAATGATAATTGCACCAATTTTAGTATTTCCGGACTGGGAAAAAGAATTCCATGTGCATTTGGATGCATCTGAAATAGAATTAGGAGCATTATTGACACAACTAGGAGAAGGTGATATAAATAACCCTATTGCATTTGCAAGCAGAATGTTATCAGATTCAGAACAAAACTACAATACTATAGAAAGAGAAGGATTGGCCATGGCCTATGCCTTGCATAAATTCAAACATTACTTGTTAGGGAAACATTTAAAGATGTTTACATATCATTATGCTCTTAGATACTTAGTTAATAAGCTATTAATGGGGGGAAGGATATGCAGATGGATACTTTTGTTCCAAGAATTTGATTTTGAAGGTGTGTTGAAGCATGGGAGATTGAATGTAGGAGCATATCACTTATCTAGGATAACTAATGGAGAAGAACCCAATAATTTAGGAGACAAATTTCCAAATGCACAATTGTATTCAGTACTAGGTGATCAGTATTTTCCTGGCATTGTTGAGTTTTTGAGTACATGATTTTCACCAAGAGAATTTACTATTGCACAAAATAAAATTTTGGTGGTTAGAGTTGCAAACTTGCAGACTACCAACTGATTGAATGTCATTTATAAAATCAAGGAGTAGATAACATTTTGAGGAGATGTGTTATGGAGCATGAAAGGCCTATCATTTTAGCAAAATCCCATGAAGGAATTTTCGGATTCAGGGAAAGCTACTGCACAAAAGAGATTACACACATGATTATGGTGGCCAATAGTTCACAAGGATGAAAAGGAGTACTGTCAAAATTTTGATGTCTGTTAGAGAGTTGGAAAGCCATCCAGGAGAGATGAGATTTCATTAAGACCTCTAGTAACTTTGCAAGTGTTTGATAAGTGGGCAATAGACTTTGTATATCCAATTAATCCACCAACAAGAAGATCAAGAGCTACATATATTATTACAGCGACAAAATACTTGACCAGATGGGCTAAGGAAACACTAGTAAAGGATTTTAGTGTAGAGACTGCAATACACTTTTTGTTTGAATGTGTAGTGACAAGGTTTGAATGTCCAAGAATATTGATGAGTTATCAAGGGACTCACTTTATCAACAACACAATTGAGTCAATGCTAGAAGAATTTGATATAAATCACCAAAAGATCACTCCTTATCATCCTCAGGTGAATTGGATAGTAGAAGCATTCAATAATATAATGAATAATTCCTTGACAAATATTTGTTATTTAAACAGGGATGACTTGGACATGAAGGTACCAACAATGTTATGGGATTATAAGTTTACATGCAAGAAACTAACAGGGAAAACACCCTTTAGGTTGATGTATGGACAGGAAGAAGTATTTCACCTATATTATTTGATACCAAGTATGCACATTGAAGAAATTACAAATATGATAGAAAGATGCACAACACATAGGACAAGGAAAACAATAGCAAATAACGCAAAAAAAGGACATGCCAACACAGAATGACAAGGACAAAGTATAGATAATGACGCTAGCAAGTGAAAAAATTAGTATTACTAAAGACATGATCCAAATGGATGAAGACATGGTGTAGAAACATGTCAAGGATGTGGAATAGATGTAATTTGTATTGGCTAAGATACCAACAAAATCGTTATATAGGTTACAAATCAGTGTTGCACGGGAGGCAGAATCAAGAGCTAGGATAGATGCAACACACTTGGAGACAGCCAAGGAAGAAAAGGAGGTGTTGGTGACAATCCTCAAAGAATTTCATATTGAACATGAGGAGGAAAAATGACACACAGATAAATTGGAGAAAAGACTTGAAGAAGTATTCCAAACAATCCCAGATAACGCACTAGTGGGAGAACTCAATGCAGAAGAGAAGATAATGAGTATAATGCATATGATCGAAGTATACAAACATGAGATAGTAGAATTGGTTGGGAATATTACACCAACCACCCTTCCAGAGGTCAGATCAGAGAGTGAGTAGCAGGAAACAGAACAAACAAACATAATTGCATCAAAATTAAAGGAAATAGTAGATCTCTACGAAAGGACTGCGCATATTTGGATGGTCTTGATAGAAGATGAAGGGATCCAAAAGTTGGATAAGAGGGAATAAAAACTAAATGTTGCAGTTCATGATTTAAATAAAATACAGAAGGCAATGCCCATATCCGAGAGACTAAGGGCCTCGTAGGAAATGAAAATACTACAAGTAGAACTAAAGACAATCCAAGAAGAAAGATATATAAGATAGGCTCAGTTGGGGCCCCTACAGGAGCAATCCAAGAACATTATAACAGAGATGGGAAAAGAGAAAAGAATACTAGAACAGGAGCAATAGGAAAGTAGAGAAGTGTTGAAAGAGAACATAACAGTCCAACTGGTGGAGACCCTGATAGAGAAGAGTGTGTAGGCTAAGACACAACTGAATGAACTAGAAAAGAAGTTCCAAGCATTGGAAAAATCTATGAAGGAGGAACACATGACCTGAATGGATAAGGACGAGCCATAGGTTAGTGTTGGAGGCTTTTTGGAGAAAGAAATTTTATGTTTATGTAATAAATGAGGCTAAGAGCTAATGAATGGACCAATGAAGCAAAACGCTCTAGGAAAGAAGGGAAAGCATTGTGACAGAAGGGAAAAGGAATAAGTGTGCCAAGAAAGAAGGAAGATCGACGTAGAGTCAAAGTAAGGAAGGGTTGGATTGAAGACCAACTGCACGAAAGGTGGATAGAAAGTGGAAAAGTTGAGTCCACTTATAATTAGGGTTTTTGAGTCATAATGTAACAGTTCTTACCCATTTTTTAATATAAATTGACGGTGTAGGAGGTAGCTAGAGGGGAGGAAGTATCTTTTTCCGAAGAACCTAATTTTGGAGAACTTTTGAGTCTTGAGTTGAAGTACTTGTTGGTTGAGAGATGTGAAGCTTATATGGAGTCAGTGTTGAGATATAATTGAGGGTCATTTCACAATATGTGGATCTTAGTGTGATGCTATTCAACCACACTAGTACTAAACCCATGGTGTAATGCGTGGAGTGTAAGACCCTTTTTTATGAAGAATAATAATAAAGAACAATATCTTTATGGACGTAGCCTAGGGGGGTGAACTGTGGTAAAAATGGTGTCTATATGTGTTATGTATTGATTTTATATTCTTTATGATGAATAAATGGTTAAATGAATGCATTTGTTAGATTTTATTTACAAAGCGCACTATGAATGTTATTGAATAAATAAATTAATAGATATGATGAATGTTATGGTAGAATGCATGCTAAAATAGAAGACAAAGTCTAATAGGCATAACATCCCCATGAGTCTCATCCCTTCCATGATTGCAGACACTTGGGTGACGCAATCATCCATAAGCCATCTCGGGTGATACTACGTTGTGCACTGTGTGCGTGGTGTAGCCTTCTGGTTTACCAGAACGGATGATGGTGAATAGGGTTTTGTTGGAGAACTAAGGTAGAACTTGGGTCAACCCATACATCCAACACAAATTCTATAGATTAGAGGCAATATAGGTCAATGATTGACAACTTACTTTATGTGATAACATCTAGACCAAATGTAATGCAGGAAGTTGGAGAGGTGGCATGATTTCAAGAAACACCAAAGGAATCACATCTTTTATAAGTAAAGAGGATATTCATATATCTCAAGGGTACAAAAGAGTTTGGATTATGGTATCAAAAAGGAAAATATCTATCAATTGTTTCCTAAATAGATGAAGATTGGGAAGGTTGCATTAATGACCAAATAAGTACAAGTGGAGCAACATTCTACTTGGGTGAGAGTTTGCTATCTTGACTAAGCAAAAAATAAACATTGATATCATTGTCTACAACTAAAGCATAGTATATTGCAGAAAAAGAACATTGTACACATGTTCTATGGATGAAACAAAATTTGATAGATATACATGTTGATTATGATGAGCCCATTCCAATATATTGTGATAATACAAGAACCATCAATATCTCAAATAATCCAGTGATGCACTCTAAGACGAAGCACATTCCAATCAAGTATTATTTTCTAAGGGAACAATTTGTAGAGAAGAACATTGAATTTGAGTACGTTGGCACCAAAGAACAAATTGTAGACATCTTTACAAAACCACTTCCAAGGGAATCATTTAAGTATCTTTGTCAAAAACTTGAAATAGTTTTTTTCCCATGATGAATTTTGAATTATATTCTTATATGTCTTAGATTTACATGAGGAAACAGTTTAGGGGAGAAGTTTTAAGAAGAGTTCATTCAGGGGGGTAATCCCCAAGGACAGGTCAGTTAGGGGGAGCATCCCCGACGGGAAGATACCTTTTCCATTGATGTTAAAGGGGGAGAGATTCATTAGATGGATGGATAGAGAGTTAAATTATTAGAGATAGAGTACAAAGGTAGGTTTTCAGGGGGAGCATGAGAAATATGAATTCAGTGTTGCATCAGAGTGTTTCCATCAATTCCAAAGTGAGATATTATTTATTCATTGGGTTGGTTTTCATTGATGTCAACCATTGAATCAAGTCTGGTAACATATTCTGGTAACCCCAACAGTATGATTAAGGTACTCAATGTTGTTTGAGGTACAAAATTATGAAGATCAGGGTATTTGTAGGTAATAATATTCTATATGGATAGTACATGTCATGCAATTTCCAGTGATATGTGGAACATCACATAACTCCTCACGGTTAGAAAGTTATGGACTTGTGAAGTTGGAGAACCCTCTTGAGTTATCTAGAAGCCCCTGGAAGGTCAAAGAAGTCAAATTATTCTAAAAACCCTAGAAGAAGTTGACTAGTCAAAGTGGTTGAAACTAGGAGCTAATCATGGGTTAAGTTGTTGCAATAAGAAAATAATTAAAAATAAATTAACTTTGCAACTAGAAGTGGAGAGTTTACTATTTGTGAATAAAGTGGTTATAAGTGGACAAGTTGTTATAAGTGGGTTAGCCCTAAAAGAAGGAAGTTGGGTTAAGTTGGTTAGAAGGTAACCCATAGAGGAAGCTACTTGGAGAGTATAAATAAAAGAGCAAGGGTCTCCTATTATTACCTATTTAGCACATTGAATATATATTATTGTGAAAGGTTTATTGCATGTACTCATTGATACATCTAATGTTATGCTAGTATGAGGTAACAAGAAGGGTTGACGACGAAATTTTTGGACTTGCATAAATATTGAAAAAAACCCTAGCTTTTGAGGTGTACATTGTAATATCACCCCAACTAATATTTTTTTTTAGTTTAAAATACGACACCTCTAAACATTATTTCATCAATTCTTTTGTTCAAATTATTGGTTAGTGCCAAGGTGAACAATACTACTATCAATATTTTCTTTTCACATGACATGTTAAAAGGTCTTGAGAGGCAACACTGGTGGAAGCAATTCCACACACCAAGGTAAAGTATATTAAATTCACTTGTTCAATATATTTCCATCCAAAGCATGGTCGTTCTTTATATAAAATTGATTATATAGTAACCCCACTTACTTACCTTCATCATGAATTCTTCCAAGTTATGATTGTGAAAGTGGTAGTGGCACACACCAATTATTACACAGATATATCATACGTCTACCCATTGAATTAGTCATGTTAGTATTTAATACTTACTCCTCAATTTATATTGATACTCTTAAGAATGGATAAACCATGAATTACCTATCCTAAGGTTGAGATCCCCTTGATCTCAATGGTTGAATTCATATTCCTTTCTAAGGTTATTATACCTATTTTACCCACAAAATATTATTGATATCGTTGGCATAGTTTAAGGTATATAATTTTATTAGAGTCTTGAACATATCGCAACTCCCATCCTTTGGAATATGATACCAAAGGTATACAAATAATATATTTAGTGTAGTCTTTGTATTAAGTCTGACATACCAAGGTCAACCTTGGGTATGGTGCCTTGATCACACAGTCTTCGAGGAAAATAGATAGGTCCTTGAAAGCACCTTTAATTGAAATAACTTCTCTTACCTATTATTAACAATTATTCACATCAAATGGAACCATGGCCATATGAACTCTGCCACTCTGGAAATACTAACCAATTAAAAACTCACCACTCATCCAGTTCATGGATGGTATTATAAGCCATACCTAGAGCTATCATTTGTTGATATCCGTACCATTAAATGCCATAAATCAGGTTCTTTTACTACCATGGTTTCATATTAGACAATATTTCCATCACCAATACCTTACCTCCTTTTCATTTTTCAATATCTCTCCAGAGAAAGGATTTGGTTTTATTCTCACAGAGACCCATCACTTGTTCCATTGTAAGAAGAAAATTCTCTGGTAACTATCATTTTAAGGATCTCTGTAGCACTTGCTTCACACATTGCTATAAGAAATTTACAATTTAAAATAATTTTTTTTTACAACAACTTGTTCAAATAAAAAAATTACAACTTATTCAGTAGCATGAAATATAGGTTTATCTTCTATTCATTTAGTAACATAGTCAGTGAATACCATAGTATACCTCTTTTTCCTTGAAATTGGAGTGATAGGTCGTATAATGTCCATAGTCAATTTTCCAAAAGGCTTTATGAGTACCTGAGGTTGTAGAGGCATTTCATCTTCTTGCACTGGTTGACCCATATGATGACAACTCTCACATCTTCTTACATACTTATTGGGATATTTGAAAAGAGTGGTCCAATAGTATCCTAGATGAAAGAATTTTTATGTAGTTCATTTATCTACAAAGTGACCTTCACATGGCTTATCATGGCATGCCTTTACTATTTCAAACACTTCATCCTCTTGCACACACCTTTGAATAATTAGATCAAGTATAGTATGGAAAAATTTTGCACCAATATAAGAATATGTGGCATTGAGTATAAAAATATTCTACTTCTCCTTTGGTGAAAGGTATCGAGGTAAATTTTTGTAGCCAAATAGTTAGTGATATATGAAAACCAAGGAGATTTAGTAGATATTGCAAATAGATTCTCATAAGGAAAATTATCATTTACAAGAACTAATTCATCTTCATTATGAATCTTGGAAAGAAAATATGCAACTATATTTTCTCTCCTAGATCTATCTACTATAGTTATATTAAATTATTATAACAAAATAAGCCACATAGTAATTCTACCATTAGTAATTGATTTTTTCATTACATATTTGATGGCAGAATGGTTAGTGTGAATAAATATCTCATAACTAGTGATGTAATGCCTAAATTTATTGATGACATGCACTATTGAAAGGAATTATTTTTCCTTAACCATATAATTCAATCCATGGGTGTCATGTTTTACTAACTAAATAAATGGCATAAGAAATATGATTTTATTTTTTTCCTAGAACTGCTCCTAAAGTTGTATATAAATCATATGTGATATATGAAACACGAGAGATGATTTTTTCCGTCTTAAAATAGGAGCTACAGAAATATTTTCTTTCAATGTTTGAGAAGCATTTTGGAAAGGAATATTCCAAAAGAATTTAATATCTTTACTGAGTAGTTTAAATAATGGAGATGCAATTTTTTTGAAATTTCAGTAAATCATTTGTGGTAGCTAGCATGTCCCAACAAGCTCTTGACATACTTTTGGGTATTTGGTAGTGGAAGTTTAGAAATGGATTCTACCTTTGTCCGATCCACTTCTATTCATGCATATGATATACAATGACCCAAAACAATTCCTTCAGCTAAAAATATATGGCATTTTTCATGTCATAATGATAGATTAGTTTCTTGACATATGATATATTTTTTTCTCGATATTTTCTAATGCTTCTTCAAAAGTATTTTCCTAAAGAATGAAATCATACGTGTATAATTCTACACAATCATGGATTAAGTCAAAAAACATACCTAAAACAACACATTGAAAAGTAGTGGGAGAATTGTTCAACCCAAACTGTATTACTTTGTAAGAACACATCCTGCATGGGAATGTAAATGTGGTTTTATCCCGATCCTCTGGAGTGATTTGAATTTAATTATAACCTCTAAACTAATCAAGAAAAGAGAAATATTTTTTCTCTCTAATGTATATAAAACTTGATCTATAAATGGTAGGGTAAAATGGTCTTTCAAGGTATATTTATTCAATTCCCTATAATCTAGGAAAACACGACATTTACCATTCTTTATAGGAATGATCACTAAAGGAGATACCCATTGACTATTAGAAATTGGATATATGAAATTTACATTTAGTGGTTTCTACAATTCTTCTTTTACAATTTCCTTCATGATTGGGTTCATACGTCTTTTGGGTTGTGTGATTGGCCTGGAATTTTCTTTTGTATAAATACAATGGATACATGTATTAGGATGGATTCCACACATATCAATATATTCCCATGTGAATGCACCATAATTTTTATGTAGCGTTTAAATTAATTTATCTTTTTGAAATTCTTCAAGTTTAGAATTGATATTTAAGGTTTTTCCTTGATGAATTTCAATAACAATGCTACTTGATTATGATATTGAATTAATAAAAGAAATTGAACAAAAAAGTTTTTATAAAGTGTCCATAGTACAATTTTCTTGAAATGTTCTATCCAATATATGATCAAAAGTATTTTTCCATGAAGCCCATTGGCTTCCAAGTTCTCTTAAGCGCAAGAAAACACAATTGTTATATAACTTCTTGATTCTATTGGTAAACCTCTTTGAGTTCTGAAAGAGATGGGAAATTTTATATATCATGATGCTTTTCACATATACTGAAAATTTCAATGTTGTCTAAAGACATTCTCTTAAAGGTCGATGTATTTTTCTACATTTTCGAACAGAAATACTTAAGGATGCATTCTCTTCCTCTTTATTTTTCTTGATTTTCTACGTATTTAATTGAGAACCAAGGTTAATGAGAATAACATTTTAAAAAATGTCCAATAAATTGCTAATTTCATCTCTATTTACACCACAAGTTATTGATTTTTTGACTCTAGAGATAACATACCTAGGTACCTTTCCATATTTGGACTTTCCTCGAAAGATATACATACAAAGGTCACACATTTTTGGATAGTTTAAATGAGAAATGTCTCCTTTACCCATGAGATTAAGCAAATCAATCCATTAATCTCTAATCCCATGAAGAAAAATGACTTTAAGAGTATCCAAAACTAGATTATTTTTCCTTGCTCTTTTAACATTATAATGACTTCTTTCTAATTAATACCAAAGGAGTTCATCCAATTTTTTTTGTTATTTTAAACATTTCTTCCCTTATGACTCGATTTATACAATAATGATGATACTTTAAAAGAAACATTTTTTTCATTTCATCCCATGTTTTAATTTTATTAGTTCCCAAACCCATAAACCAACACAAAGAAGCATCTTTAAAGGTGACTAGAAATAACTTAAGTTCTTTAAAGGTGACTAGAAATAACTTAAGTTTTTGAGAATCAAAAGAATAATCATAGCTATGACATATTACATCAAATTTGAAAAGAAAAGTTTTTGGGTCCTCAATTATCATACCATGAATGTTGGGTAATGTTTATGGTGGTATGTTCTTCATTTGGACCACTATTGTTGGATCCAGAATTCAGAACCTAAATTCATTTTCAATAGTTGATGTTCTTGTACCTTATGTACTTTCTTGTCTCTCTTCCTCTCCTCCTCCAAGTTTGTTTTCCTCTTCTTGATTGCAAAATATTCCAGACATTGTGGCCTTGACCACTCGCACCACTTTTTTCTCTTGAGTTAAAACTATGACTTAATTGGAACCGTAAAATTAACAACAACTATTTCGGCTGCATGGAGTCTCGGGGAGAGGAGGATGCCTGACATCGCCCCAGCCCCCGAAGGACAAGTTATGGTCCATAATTTTTAAAATTTGTTTTTTTTTTATAATTTTTAAAATTTTGTTTGTTTAGAATTTATATTAATTTTAATTTAATTTATTTCATTAAAAAAAAATTATTTGATATTCTTATTATTATTATTTTAATTGTATTTTAGTGTTTTTTAAATTTTTTTAAATTTAATTTGATAGTTTATTTTCTTTTAAATGTAATTTTTCAATTTTAGATTTGTTTTTTTATTGTTTTTTTTTTAATATCTTTTCAAGGTATTCTTTTTCAATTCTTTCGCTTTAAATTTTGTGTTTTAATTGTCAATTTTAATTTTTTTTCCTCGAAAATTTTAGATTTTTTATTTTATTTTGATTTGTTAAATGTTTTTATTAAAAATTGCAATTTACATTATTTTTCAATAGAAATTATTATTTTTTCTTTATTTCCAAAAGAAAATTTGTTTTTCTCCTTAAATTAAATAATTTGTTTATAGTTTTTTTTTTCCAATTTAATTAGTTTATTAATGTAAATTATTAAAAAAAATAAAATTAATTGATAAATAAATTATCATAGTTAATTTGTGTTGTTTTATTTACGATGGTGCGAGTGGTCAAGGCCACAATATCAATTTGGTCATAGTTTTAACTCAAAAAATAAAGTGGTGCCAGTAGTCAAGGCCACACTGTCAATTAGGTCATAGTTTTAACTCGAAAAAAAAGTAGTGCCACTGGTCAAAGCCATAGTTTCAATTAGGTCATAGTTTAAACTCAAAAAAAAAGTGGTGCCAATGGTCAAGGACACAGTGTCAATTAGGTCATAGTTTTAAATTGAAAATAAATTGATGCCACTGGTGAATTTCATAGTTTCAATAAGGACATAGTCTTAACTCAAAAAAAAATGGTGAAAATGGTCAAGACCATAGTTTCAATTATGTCATAGTTTTAACTCAAGAAAAAGGGGGTGTTGTTCGTAGCATCACTTTTCAATTTGAGGGTCAATGTCAGGGTTCTATCAGGGTTTCGTTCATAATGTCAAGGGTGTGGTTTCAAGCATGTCGCAATTTTAAGCACCTCCAAAAAAAGGGTGCTACCGGTAGCACCACTTTTTGATTTGGGGGTTTATTTTTGTGTTTTTTACGTAAAAATATCAAAAATATGATATTTTTGGTCTAGAGTTCTCATTTTGAGGTCACGTTTCTTGTTAAGTTGGTAACTTTGTTTAGGGAGAAAGGTGCACAAAAGGGGTAAATTCACAAAATTCAGAAGTCTATAATTCTCTTCTCATGGCTCAAAATCGAGCAAGAAAGTGGTCATTAGAAATATATTGGATAGGATAATCCACATATCCACCTAGAATTTGGATTTGAGTAGAAAAATTCCCAAGAAATTAGAAGGAAGACGACTATTGGACTTAAAATAACAGAAAATTATGTATAATTTCCAGAATTGAAAAATTGTTTTTATCTAACAAATTTTGTTGCATGCACATATTTTAGAATTAAGGGAACACGTGAAACAAATAAGGTTCAAAATAAGGATCAAATACATAGAATATGCACACAAAGCTTATATCCATGAAGAGGAAGTCAAAGGGTTGAATATCAACTTGGGAAATGCAGAAACTAGGTCAAGTGGGCATAGAGAAGGAAAAATAGAAAACACAGAGCTAGTGGGGACAACGAGAAGCCTAGAGAGAGGATTTTTTAGCTATAGATAATAAAATGAGATAAGTTTAAGAGCTCAAGAGTAACATAACCACATAAAAACTCATTTTTTACAAAGATTAAACATATTATAGAAGAAAATAAATAAAGAAACAGATTCAAGGTAGGCAACAAAACACAAATCTCATGCCAGAAGAGAGGATGCCAGAAGCAATACAAACTCTGTAATTTCTAGTATACATTATCACCATTCACGAAGACACTCAACTACAATGTCACAAGCATTTTTAGAGTCTGAAAGAAGTCCAATTTTTCCTCCTGCTAGACATCATAAAAGGAGGTCTAAAGTAGATGATTTGCAAGGAGAGATTAGGAAGATTTTTCCTCCTACATTTGATGGTGATCATAAGAAATATGAATATGCAAAAGATTGGTTGCTAGGTATGAGGAAATACTTCTAATTGCATAATTATTCATCAAATGTAGAAGCTACGATTGTTATCTACCATATTCAAGGAAAAACATCAATGTGGTGGGACGAACTCAAGCAAATTAAACACATTGATGAGAAGAGGATCTCATGGAGACAATTTAATAATTATTTTCAAAACAAATATTTGTTAGAGCATTATTATGGTAAGAAGATGCAAGAGTTCTTTGAACTTAATCTTGGAAGCATGACAATGGATGGGTATGACAGGAAGTTCCTTGAATTGTTGAGGTATGTTGGCTTCATAAAGGATAAGAAGGTTAAAATCCAAATATTTTTTAGTTGAATACCTTCTTTATACAATGATACGATACATTTTGATGATCCCAAGGCACTAGAAGAATCCATATGAAAATCATATCAAAGACAAGGAAAATAAATCGGTTGATGCACTCAGTAGTAGAGTGCATGAGATGCATGTTATAACCATTAGCATGTACGTGTCTGATTTAAAAGACATAATTTTGGAAGCTACAAATTTAGATCAACACTATTTACAAGTAAAGGAATTATTACAGCAAGGTAATTTGTATCCAAGATATAAATATTATGAGTTGAAAGAGAATGGAGTCCTCATGTACATGGGAAAATTATATGTGCCTGAATCTCAAGAGCTAAAAAAATAGTGTTAAGAGAAATTAATGATGTACCTTATTATGGGCACCCAATATATCAGAAAATAATTGCAATTGTAAAGAGCCAATAATTTTGGCTAGGAATGAAGAAAGAGGTGGTTTGTTATATAGCCAGATGTCTAGAGTGCCAAAAGGTAAAGGCTGAGAATATACATCTAGATGGATTGTTATACCCATTTCCCATTCTTGTGTGTAAATGGGAAGTTGTCACTATTGATTTTATTACTAAATTGCTTAAGATTGTAAGGCGACATGATTCCATCATGGTAGTGGTGGATAAATTAACTAAGGTGGCCCATTGTATTCCAATGAAGCTAAATCACAAGGAAACTAACATTGCAAAGATTTACATGAGGGAAATTTCCAAGCTACATGGTGTACCTAATGCAATTGTTTCTAACAGAGATCCAAGTTCAAATCAATTTTTTGGAAGGTATTATTTAAAGGATTTGGGACAAACTTAATTTTTAACAAAACATATCACCCAAAGTCAAATGAGAAAATAGAGAGGATCAACTAGGTGATTGAGGATATGTTGAGGATTTATGTGATGGATAAACCATCAAAATAGGAATATTATTTGCCTTTAGTTGAATTTGATTATAGTAATGGGTATAAAACATCTTTGAAAATGAAGCCATTTGAAACCTTGTATGGAAAGAAATGAAACACACATGTGAGTGGGACAAATCAACTGATAGATCCATCATTGGGCCAGAGTTTCTTATGGAAATGGAAGAGCATGTGGTGAAAATAAAATAGAATTTAAAGGTTGCACAAGATAGGCAGAAAAATTATGCAAACAAGGGTAGAACACACAAATACTTTAGAGTGGGAAAGCATGTCTTCTTGAAAGTGAAGGATAAAAAGTGTTCATTGAAATTGGGAAGCTACCCAAAACTAGCAATAAGATAGTGTGGACCATTTGAAATCCTAGAGAGGATTTGTCCTCTTGCATACATGCTTGCACTACCTTCATCCATGTGCATTCATAATGTATTTCATGTGTCTTTTATTAAAATGTATGTGGATGATCCTAACCACATAATTTATTAGATTGTGATCCAAGTGGAACATGAGGGTGACTTCCGAGTCCAACGAGTGTGCATATTGGATAGGAAGGTCAAAGTGCTCAAGAACTGGGCCATCAACCTGGTAAAGCTTCAATGGACTTGCTATGATTATGAAGATGTTACACGGGAGCATGAGGATTCCATGCAAGAGGAGTAACCAAGTTGTTTGAATATTTTGATTGTATATTTGTATATAATGAAATGAGGATAGTGCATAAATAAGGGGGAGGGGAACGTAATACCCCCAAGTTGATACCCATGTTGTAAATTTGTATATATACATATGTTGTATAGGTTGGCTCACCAATATGGTTTTTCGGGCCTAAGTGCATGTGTATATATGTTTTGGGCCGGAGTGCCTAATTCATAATTATGAGGGGAAAAAATAAAACACATAAATATGACAGAAACATAGAGATATAATAATGCTCAATTTTTATTAATGAACAAAATATGCAGGAACTGTAAAAATGCATAGTGAAATGAACTCACTAGATAGGTGATATCTTATCTCTGAGAAGAGATGTGATGACTACATCCATTCACAAGAATATGATTACAATGAGGCCAGAAAGGCCTTTTAACATAAACTATCAATGAGAAAACCCTAATCCTAGAAGATGAAAAGCCAAAAGGTTTATGGGCCTCCATATGGTTAGTTGATACATCAACTTCCTAGGGGAATTACTTTTTCATACATTCTACGTTTGGGGTGCTCAATAACCTGTCATAAAGGTCTATCCAAGGAGTATACTTTTTGAATGGCCCAATAGATTCCTTTAGCTACGTACTAGGAATTGTTGTGCCAAAAAAACATCGTTTGGGGCCTCGAAATGGCCCTAGAAGTTCAGGACCCGAAAAAACCGTAGAAAAATGCCAAGATGGAAAATTGTGTTGTGAGCCAGTGGAATGGGTTGGTGGCCACCGATGCCCACCTGGATTACTCCTCCCCCCCTTATGAAGTAATGGTATTTATTGTGCTTAGTTCCTTTGG
>CBVK0101662534.1:0-12367 GCA_900067695.1 Picea abies
GCTTAGTTCCTTTGGGATATGTGAAAATGTTTTATGAATTTGAACCTTGGAGAGTCACTTTATTTTCTAAAGTAGTTGTCCCATTTGTGCTTGACATTAGTCTGTTGAAGGATGTCATGAAACTGTTGTTGGAGGGGATGGATCCATTCAACAAATATAGTTGGATGATATGCCATGGTCTAAGTGTGGGAGGACTCTGTCATGGAAAATGCAACATGAAGAGCTATATTAATGGGGGCTAATGGTTAGAACCCCAACTACACCTGAAAGGGCCATTTCCAATAGAGCTATGTTGAACATATGGAAGAATCTAATTCTATGAAAGGGAGATTCTATAGATTGGACCAATGGGTAAGAGAGAATCGAGCACCAATTCAATGGAATGCTTGACTTGACAATGCAGAAGCACCCCCGTAGGTGAAAAATTATCTTTGTGTTCCTCTAACATCTTTTCGAACTTATTCTATTGTATAGAAAGTTCTTGGTTAGAGATTGTGTTGGTTGTAGTGACCTTCTATTCACCTTTTGACTGGATCATAAAGAGGGAAAAATTTGTGGCCTGAGAGATTACTTTGTGGCACTATTTTGTTGAGATAAATGAAATGGAAGTAGTCAGAACTACCTTTGGTATCTTGTAGAATTGATCCCCTAGAGTAACAATGACACTGCGGGGCTGAGATTCATAAACAACATGAAATTTCCACATATATGGTTGGCCTAAAAGAACATCTCATAAACAACATGAAATTTCCACATATATGGTTGGCCTAAAAGAACATCACAAACTTTAAGTGGGGAAACATCACACAACACCTCATCCTTGAAGGGCTTGATGTCATAGGATAGACAGTACTGTTGGCTTATGTGAAGGTCTCATCCCCTACTCAACCATCTTATGTTGTATGGTTGGGGGTGTGACATTGTCGAAGCTTAATTATTTTGATGACCCCCACTAAGATAAAGTTATTCTCACTCCCACTATCAATAATGAAATTCAATGGGGTCCCCTTTACCCACATATGTGAATGGAAGATGTGCTCCCCCTCCTTAGGCTCCTCTGGTTCTTCTGGTTGTATTGTTTTGGCCATGATAGTAGCGATGGGTTCTGCATTGATGACGTGTTTCCATTTATTGTGCTCTGAATCAGAGTCTTATTTAGGTTCTGATTCTTTTTCTTTGAGCTCGGCCACCAATGAATGTTTCGAATGACATTCATCAATGTTGTGACAAGATATTTTGTGGAACTCACACCACTTTCTAGTGTCATTCTTCATCTTGACATTACCCTTATTTTCCTGTGGCTTGGATTGGTTGTATTGAGGTTGGTTTTTCTGTGAGTTATGACCATCTTTAGCATACTTCTATTATTGTTGATTTTCAAACCCAAACTCTTGCTTATTCTACTTCTTAAATTTCTGCTCGATTTTTATAGCATATCGATAAGCGAATCCCACTGACGAGACGTCCATAAAATCCATTTATGTTTGAGTGTACCTAGTATACCTCCAAGGTATTTTAGAAATAGTTTTTTCTCAGATTCCTTGATACCCAACTTGATGCACAAGGTATGGAAGGTATTTGTGAACTTTGTCACTGTTTGGTTCCTCTCTTGATGTAGTGTGGTCCATATCATGTATCGGTCATCATAGTTTCCAACGAGATAATATTGTTCCTTAATGAAATCAATAAAATATTCCCAAGTAGGTTCGACCCCAAACATTTTGTAACATCTCGTTCTATTGAGCACATTTTTATTGGATTATTCTTTGAGGACACTTGCATGAAAGTGATCTGGTTATGGTACATTATTATTTTGTTTCGATTATGAGTTATTATGATGATGATGTATTGTGACTTATTGTTATTATGATGTATATGTATTGGCAGATATTATTGATAAGTTTTCCTGAGTGTGCAGGACACATGACAAGTTATGGATGTTGATGGCATCAATGGGCTTCCTTGGATTCTGGATTGAGTTAAGGAGTGAATTGTATTTGTTTGATTATTTGATTATTACACACATGTGATCTATGATGGATTTGAGTATGATTTATGTATATAGATTTTTTATATGGTTTTTGTCAATGGATGCAGACTTGATGATGCTTTCTAATCCAACTCACATAAGGAGTAGAGGGGCAAGGCACAGAAACCAAAAATTTTAGGGAGACATGTGGTATCTTCCTTGTCATATCCTACTAGCACTCCTGCCATCGTCTGAATGGTAGGTTAACGATTACCTAGTTCAAGAGGTCGACGATGTCCTAAGGGTGGACTGCAATAGTCGCTCACAAATATTTTTAAGGGGCACACAATAAGGAGGAGTCCTTATTCCTTAGAAACCCTTAGTATCTCACAAGGTAGAACAAGTAGATTGTTGACTCAAAGGGTCGGAAAAACATCCAAAACAATTCAAAGGTGAGTGGAAACCTTGGAGCACAAAGGTGCGTCTTGAAGGGCACGTCGCAAAATTAAAAACTTGAGTCAATAAATCTAGGCGGCGTAGAAAACATTTTAAATCATTAGACTTTGTTAGAATAAAATAATTAATGAAACAATAAATTATTGATTTGAAATTCTAACAAGAGTCTAAGACTAAGTCTAAGTCAAAATTTAAATAAAGGACTAAATGAATTATGACATAAGTTAAAAGATTTGAGAATAATCAAACTCTAGGAAAAAGAGGAATAAGATATAAGGGTTGGATAAAGTACATAAGTGTGCATGAAATTAATGTAATGGATTTTTAAATAGAATAAATAATAATATGAGAGAATAGGAATACTCATAGAATAGTATCTATAGTCAAACTACACTAAGTCTAACTAGAAGAAGATTCATAATTAAACTCTAACTAAGATCTAGTTAGGAGACACTTGTTAAATGAGAATCTGGGGATCAAAGGGACACTTAAGGGAGAAAATAGAAACACTTTGGGGAATGTGAAGGAAATTGACCTTTTTAAATTAAATAAATTTGGTAATTACTTGTGCAACATGGGGAGAGTATGACAAGTGTGTGGGTGAATAATCTAAATTAAATTAATTATAATATAATTAACTATGCATGAGTACATGTGTCATTAATGATTTTTCTATAAAATATATGTGGTAGAAGGGAAAAAGGAATTACTTTTGATGGCAAGGTTATGGTGCCAAATTTTGTTTTGAGTGTGTTTTACTTGTGAGAGTTGGAATACCAAGCTTGTTAAAAGACTGGAAGCTCTTCCTTGCAAGGAAAGTCTTGGAGCTATTGTTGTTGGTTTCTTGTGTGTAGCCCCTTTGTGGCTCAGGGGATCATGGGGGAGAAGAGTACCCCTAGAATTGGCTAGGAGATACCGATGAAGTTTCATCAATTAGAAAGCAAGAGAAAAAAAGGAGTGTAAGGCTTTGAAGGGCATCTCCATTTCACAACCTTCACTAGTCCTAGTATTTTTGTTTTTTGAATTTACTTTGTAGTACAAGTATATTAGTTTGTCAAATTGATATGGCCACTATAGAATCACAAGAAGGACTGAATGCCAATTTGTTAAAATTGATGTGAAACAAATAATAGTTGTTGTATTTACAATTTTCCAACTTCCGTTGTAATTTCGGGTGTTTTACAAACTTTAAACTTGACTGGCTTGATCCTCATCATAAAATTTAAATTTATATTATGTATGGTCTATGTTTTTAAATGGGTATTTTCATCCATATTTTTAGTTCATATGATCAAAGTTTTTAGTTCAAATTATTTAAAGAAATTAATAGTGTATTGTTCACTGGTAAGCTATGGAATTAAGTATGAATTCGTAATTGTGATTTCTCTGTTGAATTTTGTTTTGAATCCTAAATCAACCGATAATGCGAGATCTCTGTTGAAGTATACTCTAGATTCGAATTTTGTATCATGGAAATATATGTTGAAATTTTTGTCATTTCAATCTTGTTTGTATTCGACCTGCATGGAATTTTGTTTAAATTCAAATTTAATCGTGTATTCTCTGTACAATTTATTTGATAAATCTGAATGTACTAGTAGTGTGGAGTCTCTGTATTTTTTCATTTTTAAATTCCAATTTTCATAATCGTGGGATTCCTATTGAAGGTTTTCGAGATTTTTTACTCTCTTTTAGACCTGGACGTTATCCTTTCTTCCTTGACAAGTTATGCATGTGACCATAGGATGGAACCTATAATTGTCCCTAAAGGTGCTATTCAGAGCTTCAAGACTCTAGTGCTCCATAGATTTCTCAACTTCAACACTCATTTTCACTTAGAGTGTTACAGACCAAATTCGATCATAAGTGAGGTTGACCACCAGATGTAAGTTAACCCTATCCATCTAGTTCCCATAGTCAACATTTATGAACTTAATCGAACAGGTGGTGGATATTCTCCTCACGGGAGAATCTACGGTGGAGATATACTCTACAACTTTGGGCTTCGGGGTTTTCTTTGCATTCACAACTTTAAACTATTTCACCCAGATCGCCAAACCACCAAATGGCTTGGGGATCTAATGAATGTTCCTCCCCTTGATTAATGGTTGACATCCACTCCAAAATTTGGGACTCTGAGAGCTCCTCACCTTTTTGCAAAAATGAATCAATTTTTTCAAAGTATCGAATCCTGAATAAATCATAGATTGACGGTCCCAACTCCTTGCCCCGATCTATGGCTAAAAGAAACTCCAGGGCTCTGGGCTTTAGAAGTTTTTTCAACTAAAACTCATGTTACCTTCAAACTAGTGAAGGAAAAAACCCACAGATATGACAGTCCTTGTTTAACCATCGACAACGGTCACGATTGATTTTAGGCTCCGAGGCTTCGGTACTTTTCACACCAAAACAAATTTCACCCACAACCTCTTGAATGGTTGAATTACGAATAATCAGAATCTATGGACACATGTACCCAGTGACTGATGGTCAGGATTTACTATGAACTTTGGGACTATGGGAGTGCCTTAAATTTTAACAACTACTACTGATTTTCTCCTAAGTGTCGAACTATTGAACTTTCGTATGACGAAGACACAAAGATCTAATGGTCCTCATTAGATCACTAGATCCATAAATGTCCTTTACTTTGGGACTTTTGAGCTTTGGGGTTTTTTGGCTCTTAGAAAGTTACGAATCATCTTGTTGAATCGTAAAACCACTTGGTATCCAACAACTCATACTGTCCCAGTGATCTATTGTGTAGATTCACTACAGGACTTCGGGATTTGGGGCTTTTGCCTAACTTACAAAAACAACTTGAAAAATGTTGGAGCAGCGAAGTCCAAAGGACTTAGCGATTATCAAGCATGCACCTCCCTTATGAGTGAACGGATATGGGGATTATGAATCCTTATGAACATATCTCGTCCACCAAATATTTAAAAATGGATGTCATACTTTTTATGTTCCCACTTGGAACTACACACACATTTTACCTTCTGAGTTTCTCCACTTGTTGAAGTGAAATCTCACACTCTCTTATGCTACACTTTTGAAGTTTAGACTTAAATGGTTGTCTTCACATCTCCTGTGCTTCCTTTGTTTGTCTCTCCTGAGATTCCAATCTTTTGAATATCAAGGTCTCAACACCCTTGAGTAGACTCTGTACACACCTTGGATATTTCTCCTAAGCTTGGGACTTTTAAAAGGCCTGTCTCCGTACCTCTGTTTTGGCACTGTGCATACTTGGCATTGTGGTTCCCAAAAGATAAAATGTTTTTGGGTTTAAATTTTAGATAGACATGATCTCCTACATTGAATTATGTATGTGTCTTTTTTATGTCTGCAAAAATCTTTTGCTTTCCTGTTCACTTTTCAAGTTCTGTTTTTCTTTCTGAACAATTATTTTCATTTCTTCTGACATATTTGGTCCTAGAATAATTCTATCAACTGGGTTTTCCTAGCTAACCGGGGTTCGAAACTTCCTACCATACATCATATTAAAGGGACTCATATTTATAGAAGAATAATAACCATTAGTTTATGAAAACTTAACCAGGTGAAGGTAATCTTCCCACTTTTCGAGGCAATCTATTACATACATCTTCAACATATACTCTACAATTTGGTTAGTCCTTTCGGTATGCCTGTCAATTTTGGATGATATGTGGTACTAAAACTCATTTGATTGTTCAAACCACCAAACACAATAAACCATGTCTGAGATGATAGTTTTGGGTAAGCCATGCATTCTAAAAATTTCCTTCATGAAAATAGTTTTGGGTAAGCCATGCATTCTAAAAATTTCCTTCATGAAAATATCTACAATGTTTATGGTCTTGTGAGTTGATTTTAAAGGAATAAAGTGTGCATATTTTGAGAGTTTTTCTACTACTACCATTATAGAGTCATTTTTCTTCTCAATTGTAGGTAGTCCTGTGATAAAGTCCATACTAATTACTTCCCACTTCCCCTCAGTAATGTGTATTAGTTTCAATAATCCAACTAAGTGATGATGCTTGACTTTAACTTTCTGACACTCAAGACACCTAGAAAGATATTCAAATACTTTTGTTTTCATCCAAACACAATAATATTATTTATTCAATGTTGTTACAATATTTTGGTAACCTAGGTGGCATGAAGAAGGTTTCTTATGTACCTTAGCTAGTATCAAAGTTTTCATTTCTGGGTTGTTTGGAATATCAATTCTTCCTTTATACTACACTCAACATTATTGATTGCAACAATATTTTGGTCGTTCCTAATATGAATTATTATTATGAAAAGTTTCTTATAGTTTCCTGTAATTTTCATGGCTTTGAACTATTAATTTTATTTTCTATTTCCAATCAGTTTGTATATAACTACTTAAAATTGCATTTAGTTTTTTGTTAAGTGCATCTGTTATCTTGTTTTCCTTTCCTTTAATATGTTGTATTTCTATGTCATACTCAGTTAGGAAGGATAAACACCTTTATTGTATTTCATTTAAGTTTGGCTGATGAAAAATATACTTCAGTTTAATACTATCAATTTTTTGATGAAAAATATACTTCAGTTTAATACTATCAATTTTTAGCAGACCCAACAAGTAGTGTCACCAAATTTTTAATGCATGTACAATAACAGTTAATTCTAGGTCATGTGTTGCACAATTGTTTTCATGAGGTTTCAACTATTTTGATTAATAGGTGACTACATAGCCATATTTTAACAAAACACCTCCTAATACTTCTAATGAAACATCAGTACAAACCACAAAGTCCTTATGTGGGTCTGTTATCTTCAAGTTATGTGTTGTTGTCAAAAATTGTTTTAGATTTTCAAAGCTCTCTTGACATTTCTCAGTCCATCTAAATATTATTCCATTTTTATACAAAGAGTTTATTGGATAGGAATGTTTTAAAAACCCCTTTATCAACCTATGATAATACTCGGTGATTCCCATGAAAATTAGGACATCTGACACATCCTTTGGCACTGGAAAATCTAGGATTTCCTTCACCTTTTATGGGTCAATAGAAATCCTTTCTCCTAAAATTACAATCTCCAAATACTATAATTTATCCTCTTAAAATTAACATTTACTGAACTTTGTGTATAGTTGATGTTCCCTAAGTGTTTGCAAAACCAGTCTCAGGTGGTCTTCATGTTTCTCTTTGTTCTTTGAATACATAAATATATCATAGATGAACAAAATTACGAACTTTTCTAGATATTTTCTTAGCACATTATTCATTAAATACATAAATGTAGTATGTTCCTTTCTTAGCACAAAAGGTACTACTACAAGCTGATAATGTCCATATCTGGTATGGAAAGAAATTTTATGAATATCCTCCTCTTTAATCCTAACTTGATGGTATCCATACCTTAAATATATCTTAGAAAATATCTTAACTCCTCCAACTTGGTTAAGCAATTCATCAATGTGAGGTAAAGGATACTTGTTCTTAATTTTAATTTTGTTTAGTTGTATGTACTCAATGCACAATCTAAAAGTTCCATATTTATTTAAAAAAAACAAAATTGGTGTTCGCCATGGAGACACACTCGGTCTGATTTATTGTTTATCCATCAACTCTTGGAGGTGCATTTTAAGATCAGTCAATTCTGGGGTACTCATATAGTAAGGGGCCTTAGATAACGGTGTGGATCTAGGTACTAAGTCTATAGATAAACTATGTCTCGAATAGGAGGTAGTCTCAGAATTTCTTCGGAAAACACTTCCTAAAATTATTTCAAAATTGGGTCTTCAGTTAGAAATTTGTTGTTTATTTTCTTCACATTATCAGATATATGTAAAACATAAACCTCACAGGATTTCCTTGCATTTATTTTTAACTGTAAGGAGTAAATTTTTGTTATTGATACTCCTCATGGTATTCCTTTAATTATTCTTCCCCTTCCAAGTTCATCTAAACAGTTAAAGGTCTTGTTGAAACAATTTGCAATAGTTGAATTCTTTTCCAACCAGTCCATGCCTATGAGAAAATCATAATATCCTAGGGGTAATATGTTTATCTCTACCTTAGTCTCCATTATGTTCATAATTGTTTTACAATATTTTACCAATTCAACATTTTTTCATTTCGTTCTAGTAGCCAACTGAATTAGCCAAGACTTCTAATGTTTAATTTTATCCACTTTACATCCTTATACTATTGTAGGTGAAATACAACTTAAACTTGCACCATAATATATTAAAATAGATATGGGTTTCTAGTTAATCATACCTTCTATCTCCGCCATGGAGTATTGATGGTCATCCTAGCAATTTTCCCGAGTAGCATTAATCTTATGAACACATCTAGCAATGTCATTTACTATTGTTCCTTCTTGGATGTTGTGTAATTCTTGGTTTATTTTTTTATTTAAAGGGAAGTCTCGGTATAAGTGAGGTTCTTTGCAACACCAACACTGTAAAGGTGGCCAAGTTGTCTTGTTTACCAAATCTGTAGGTTTGTTATTGTTCTACACTGATACACTTTCTTTTCCATTAAATCTATTTATCCTAACTATTGCACTGTGTTATGGTTGTCAAGGATGCTTAAATTGCTTCTTTCTAGGATAAAACTTGTCCTTCTTCCTATTCTTCCATGTTTTTGTATTTTCAAACCTATGTTTATATTGAATGAAGCATAAATTAGCATTCCTTATAACTTCATCCATTGTATTTGTATTAAGAAACTCAATTTTGTCTTTGTATACTTGAGGCAAACAACTCATGAACCACTGTAATTTTTCCTTCCCCTCTTTAAGGTAAGGGACATATCTCACCATATTTACAAACTTGGTGATGAAGTCCTCAACGGTTATCTGTCGGTGCTTAATATCATGGAAATCCTTATCCTTTTGATCAGAGTATCATATTTCCTTCTCCTCTTTAAGGTAATGGACATATCTCATCATATTTAAAAACTTGGTGACAAAGTCCTCAATGGTCATCTGCCCTTTCTTAATACCATGGAACTCCTTATCCTTTTGATCATAGTATCATTCTATTATATACTTTTGTTTGAAGTATTTCTTGAATAATTTCCAATTTAACTCACTACTCCTCATATTATTAACTAATTTTGTTTCTTTCCACTAAAGGACAAATTTACCATTTAGTTGGTATACAACTAGGCTAGCCCTTAAGTTTCATGGGTAATTGTATATTTGAAAATATTTACCCATGTTCAGAAGCGAATATTATACTCCATCCTTAGAATCACCATCAAAATTAGTTGGTATGATCTTTTTAAAATCACTATACAATTCATCCTCATGCCATTTCCTTTTCTTGACTTTGGGTATTGCCTTGTGTAGGGTGTTGCTTTCAGAATTATCGTTACTACTTCCCTCGATTAACAACTCTATTTTATCACTAATCATGGGATGGAATTTACATTTTTGTGACTCTTAATCGGATAATTCCTTTTTATAATTAATGGATTTCTATCCTATGTTTCTACAAAGCTTCATATTACTCATGTTTTTAAGCAGGATCTCATTCATTTGTTCCTGTTATTTAATGGGTTTGAGTATTTTTCATTATTTTCTTTGATACTCTGTAATTCTACTTTTATTCTACTCATGGTTTCCAACAATCCTATTGATTTATCTTGTGGTTGTTTGTTGTTTAATTCCACATACATTTGTGGTTCACTTGATATTGCTTTACTAGGTTCTTCAACCATGTCACTTGGTTTTGATTTTGATATGTGAAAAAATGTGATTGATGTTAATTATTTTGTGTTTATCAAGAGTTATATTGTATATATATTTTCTGAGAACCAAACTTTTGTCTTTTTTTGCACTCATAAGGCCATATTGTTTGAACCATGCTTTGATATGATCTGTAATGTCACCGAGCACACCATTTTTTTTTTCAATTTTACTCTTCGATCAAGAATATATAAGTATAGCTACTATTATCATTTGGTTAATCCTCCTTTTGTTCATTGAGTTATTGATTCCAATATTTAATCATCACGATGAAACATGACAGGGTAAAGGAAAAATCGAAGAAGTGTCTTTCCATGAGACAATTTTTCAATTATATCTATCATGATCTCTATCGACCACATTGGTAAAAAACTTTCCCAACTTCAAATATTGCTAACAAGATTTTATTCTTATTGTAAATTATAACGCATGTCTTTACTATCACAACTTATTTAATAAATAATATTGTAGGGACTTGTTGAAGATTAGAAAGGAATTATTATCCCTTCTATTCTACTTGGTATTCACTTTTCTTCTCTTCATACTCGACTCTTATTCTCTTCTAGTTGGATATATTACGTTTACTTGTAAAATAGTGTTAACTATTCAAAGAATTAGTTTTCCAAAGTATGAGTTAATATCCTTGTGGATTATTCATAGAGAAATGGAAATATTTAATAAGTGAACTATATTACAAAGTTTATATATTGAACTCAATAGACTAAGTATAAAATTATTATATGTATTAATAGGTTACCTATGGATTGGCCATAGGTTACATCGTAGTGAAGCTAGTTCCATTGAACTAGAACTCACATGATACCTTTGACATGGTTTCATATTTCAGATATCAAAGAACCTGTAGTAACTTACACACCTACTATAACACATACTTCAAGCTCATTCCATTTCTAACTCAGAGTGTGTCACATGACACCAAGTTCGTTTTCTACGTTGAGGGTGGCATTAGTCTCATTGACAGAATCCATCTAACATTGTACTCATTCTCTTATGAATTTGAATTATGTACCTCACTATTCATTCTATTTTGGAATGGGAAACACTTCAGATCTATCGCTCCATTTACAGTACTGAGCACCACTCAATTCATCCAAGAGGTCATCAATGACATGAATGGGGAATTTATCTTTGATTGTGAGTTTGTTGAGGAAATGTAAATCAGGACACATGTGCCAAGTAACTTCTTTCTGGAGTACCATGAGCATAGGGGAAGAATAGGGGATACTACTAGGACAGATAACACTGGCTTCTAGTGATTCATGAACAATTTTCTCAATTTCATTCTTCTGGGAAAAGGGATGACAATAAGGAAGAACATTGGGAGGAATTCTTCCTAGGATGAGAGGGATGGAATGATCATGGACTCCATGGGAAGGGGGAAGGTCTTTGGGGGTAGTAAAAACAACTTAGTGGTGGGAGAAGATAGATTGGAGGTCGGGATGCACAAAATATGTCTCAACAACATGAATGGAGTGGAGTTGGGATATAATTCCTGAATGAAATTTTTTGAGGATATTTTTCATGCAATGGGAATTGATGATCTCAGGGGAGCCTATTGTGATGCCTTGGAACTTATATTGTTGTCCCTCATGTTGGAATTTCATGGTTAAGTCATTTAAATCAATGAGAATGGGGCCTAGAGTGCGTAACCATTCAGAACCAAGAACAATGTCACAACCATCCATGTATATAGAAAACATATGGGATTTCAGGTGATACTGAGCAATTTGGAGTCACACATTTTCACAGCATCCCCCACATTTCATGGAACCACCATTGGAAATCATGATTTGAAAATTACATTTCATGGAACCACCATTGGAAATCATGATTTGAAAATTATTGATGGAACGTATGTAACAATTGAAGTTTTGGGCAATGAGGCAATCAATAAAGTTATGGGTGCTACCATTTTCCACAAGGATGATGACTTTCCGATATTTTATGTAACCAATTAATTTTAGAGTCTAGGGAGAAAAGAAGCCAATGATGAAATTAAGTGAAATCATTGGGTCAACATTTCGGGGGTCAGAGGCTGCGGTGAGGTCAGATGGTGGGGGGAGTTCCTCCACAGGCGGAAAAACAATATCTTATTCCAAAAAATCCTTAGTTACATCCATAAAAAGATTTGGTTCCTTACATTTGTTCTAGGGAAAATATTTTTCATCACAATTATAACAAATTCCCTTGAGTTGACGTTCA
>CBVK0101662593.1:0-21013 GCA_900067695.1 Picea abies
AGGGACATGCTCATAGTCTAGAGTTTGGATCCATTCCATGTCTTCATGCGGCAGGAAAATGGAGTCTGACAAGGCTTTGGCAATGTGCATGTAGATGCAGATCCTAACATAGGAGGTGTACTTATTGGTTTTAGTTTGCTCTGATATTTTGAAAAAAATTCCCAGAGTGTTACCTATGTCTTTGAGGGTTTCATCACCCAGTAGTCTTGAGGCAACGAGTAGAGTCCAATCCAAATGGGCACCCAGGTGAAGTATTCTTTGTCTAGGTTGAAGTGTTCTGTCCATTTCCCAAGGTATAAGACCGCTTAATTGAAGAAGTAGGGCCCCCCTTCCAGTATTTTGTCTTTGTCATCGAGCCGAGTGAAGATGATAGTGAAGAATCCTTTTGAGCCTAGTTGGATGTCAAAATGTGCTTTGGGTTTCCATTTCGGTGTGATCCAATTTAGAAGTGTGCGTTCCATTGGCCATATTCCTATGAATTTTCCTATGAGTGCATAAGTTCTCATATATTCAATTCTGGAATTGATGCGAGCAGGCAAAAGCTTGATCCTTTGTCATTCCTCTGATTTGGGAATGCAGGATTTGGTTTTGGTAGCCTCCAGGGCAGAGTAGGTCATGGACGGTTGCGCATGGGTCGATTGTTCAACAGTCTTTGGATCGGGTTGGTCTTCTTGCATGGGTTCGTGGGTATAGAGAATTTCCATCGCTTGATCCATATTTTTTCCAAAGGCATCATTTAGGGATTCTTTGTATGACAATGAGGAGCTACCAGCTCCTCCCTTGGGGGAGGCCATGGAGGTCTGGAGCTAGTGTTCCACGATGAAGGAGAACTGCTCAAGGGTGAGGGCGACCAGGGGAAGGCATATAGTTAGGGTTGTAGGCATCAACGAGAAAGGTGGAGCCGAAACATCAATCCCCCCCAACCCAAGTTCCACAATCATAAGTTAAAATAGGTACATCAATTATATTAAATGCAACAAAATTAAGAATTAAATTCCATACCTCATGTTAATAATTTCTCAAGTGATTCAAAACTCAATGTATTAAATTCTTCACCTATTTGACTATAATTTCAGAATCAATGATAACCTTTAATTGCTTCACATTTAAATCAATGGATTTTCTGAGACCCTGAATCAATGCCACATACTCAACAATGTTGTTGGTGCACTGGAACTCCAATCTGCAAGCTATCATATGTTTATTACCTTTTGGGTCTTTGAGGATGCATCCTACACCAACACCCTTGCTTGATTTGGAGCCATCAAAATATAAAAACCATAAATATGTATTTACATCTAAATTTACATCATCATAACTTAAATTTGTACAATCAAGTACAACAAATTGAGTAGTATGAAGGAGCTCATATTGTTGACATGAATCTACAAAACATGATTGCTCAATAGTAAAATTACCAAAAAATGAATCTAAATAGTTGTCACCAAGAGTAGACTGTGAAAACATTACAAGCTCATTATGAAGATTTAAATCTATTATAGTGTGTCTTATATGCCTTTCATGTTCTACTTTCATTTTATTTTCTTGGCCATTGTAAGGAAACCATAAATGTGACCAATATATAAAAAAATAACCATTTAAATTTTTAGACAAGTCTCTACTAAGCAACAAATAGTAATATTATGGGATTACTACAACCACAATGTCTATAATCTAGTGAACTTTGAGATAAGAAGATAAGCTAGTCAACACATATTTTAATTCTCCTAACACCTTGACATTTGATCAATCTAATTGGACAATTTGTGTAGTGGCATTTTTTGGTTTGACAATAATCTTTCTGCAAACAAAATATAACATCACATTGAATGATGCTCATAAATCCACTAAGAAATTGTGAACATTAATGTTATAAATTTCAAATGTCAATAAAAAAGGTGGAGTATGTGAACTAGATTTCTCTCCTATTAATGTTGCATTTACATTGGCTTTGTTTTGTGATAAATAACTCAGAGCTATTTTTCCTTTATCCTTTTCTCTAGCAGTAGATGTATTATTTTCAGAATTGTTACTATCTAATTCATGTAGTAATTTATTTTTTTGTCATGTGATTTTGGACAATTCAAATAAAGATATATTAGATTTGGTATTTTTCATGTCTTCTACCAGATCATAATCTAAGTGATCAGAAACTAAACTATATTTACCTGTACCTAAATTCATTTTTCTGTTGGAAGAAGTTTTCTTCACCGGATAAGATGTAGAAGGAGATCCTGTATTTGTTGGAGGTCCTTTGCTTCTATTTTTAGACACACAAATTTCCTCGGGTTTCTCTTCATCATCATCAATTATGCCTCTAGAAATATCCTAAATAACATTAACTGATAGTTCAAGAATCTCTTCATATTCCTATTCATTTTCATCAGTCTTATTCTCTTATTTCTCCTCCATCCCATTAAAAAACTTAAACATATTTACAAATGCATGTCCCCTCTGAGTGGCTAGCATTATGAGTTCTACATAAATTTTCTTGAGCAAAATCTACAAGATGAATTTCATAAGTAGAAGGATTTTGATTATTTGGAGGTGGATTGGTTCGTTTGAATGGAGGTGTCCACAATCTTCTATAAGAGGTTCCTTCTCCCAAGCTTTTCTCAAGGTCAATTATGTCATTAGAGTGTTTTTTAATGATATTATGTAAACTGTCCATATCCACTATCTCCTTCTCAACAATTTTTGTCGTTGTTGTTTTCTTTACACTTGGAAAAGTTTTTTTCTCTTCTACTGTAGACTTTCCTGCAATACTAAGCATTCAATTTTCTACAACTAGAGTTTCTTCAAATGTGTTAGCTAAAGTATTTGTTCCTGCTCTCTTAACAAATATTTCAATAGAGGATGGGAGAGAAGTAATATAAAATTCAATAAGCACATTAGCTACATGTCTTGAGTCTTCTGGTATTTTGATCATTAACATTAAAAATATCTGATTAAAATCCTTAATCTTTTCCTCGAGGTTCATTTTAATTTGGACAATTCTAAAACTAAAGTTGCTAGTGTCTTGTCTTCACCAAAATTTTAAATAAATCTAGTTTTGTATTCATTCCAATTAGTGATTTACCTCTGAGGTAATGTGAAATACCATGTAAATGTTTTTCCTTCGAAGGTAAATGGAAATAATATGCAAACAAGATATTCATGTTCAACAACCATTAAACTAACTGCTAGCATGAATTTACTTACATGATCCTCTGAAGATTCTTTAGTATCTGGATCATATTTGGGAAGAAACTTCTCCGAGTGTTTTGGAAAATCATGTAATTGTCTTGCTACAACTACTGCTCCAAGTGCTAGCCATGATATCCTTAGTTGATTAGCCATATTCCTCAGTGGTGACCTTCTTGGAATCGGTGGTGGTGAAGCTCTCAGAGTGTAATTAGGACTGCCTTTAGGTGATTCCTCAGGAAAATAAAGTGGAGACCGATGAGGACTCTTAGGAGGAGATGATGGTTTTCCTACACTACTAGAAAATTCTAATGTTATAACACTCAGGTCCACTTTTCCCTGTAAAACTTTAGATAAATGTGAATTTGGATCAAATTCAGTTTGACTCACTTGTTTGTTCCTTTCTCAGGGACTTACCTTTTTGTGGGAGATAAAATTGAATAGGTGACTCACCTAGATCCTTACTTTGAGCTCTTGCAAGAACCTTTGATTCCTGTAACTCAAGTAGTGTTAGATTATACAACCAATTTTCCATAGTTATAATAGTATCAATAGTTTTAGATTGAGATGTTATAACAAGGTTACTTTGAGATTCAAATTCTTGTGGGATAGGTAAATGTATAGGTGGTTATGATAAAACTTATTTAGAAGGTTGTGCAATTTATTTGAAATATTTTGTAGTTGAGGTTTTTTGTTGAGGTGTGGGTTGAGAAGAACTGATTCACTTGATAGTTTGTGATGTTCTTTGTTCCATTCAAATTATATGTCCCTCCTTATAGTGCAAAAAATTGTTGATGGTTAGAAAAATTCTGCCAACAACAACAAGGGATGATCACCCGATGACAAGTCCCAATCATAATCGCTCTCATTTTGGGTAGCGATCTCCACTGGTATGTGGGCCCAGTCGCAACCAAAAAGGGTTGGATACAATGTAATATCGATTCGATTGAGAGTATTTAATCTAAGGATTTAAAATCTATTATATATTTCATATATAATATCTAGAATTAATACTATATCTAAATTATATATATTCTATATAGCTAGGAGAAAATTTATTTTAATCAGACACAAGAAGATAAATTAATTATTGAATCTACGGAATTAATTCACAGGATTCAATAACAGTTTGCGCACAGATACATACATTTCTATTTTATGAAGAAATAGTTATTCAGAAGATATGCTATAATCATTCCTGTATCCAATAAATATCTATCACGGAAATCACCAATTCATGAAATAAATATTATGCAGAAATCTCAACTTACAAAAATGATAATTGAACAATCTTACATGTACAAGAGATCTCTAAAACATATATCTGACCTTCTCTTTATTACTAAAACCGATAAGAAATTATACAGATTGAATACAAAGTTTTCCATCCCTTTCTCTATTGAAAGAACTTCCTTTTAAACCCCTCCATTTACACAATACCCCATTCAATTTATGCTTCCTTTTTTTATAACAACCTTTATTTTCTAACTCACAATTGTTGGAAAAAAACCTACAATTATTCCTTACAAGCAATGATATTAACACACGTTTTCATTTTCTAATTTAAGGAATCATCATTGTTTAACAAATTTAATTTTGTTAATACATGTGACTATGTTTGATTGAATATCTCGAATGTGGAGTGATATTTAGTCATTTGCAAGTAGATTCCTTCTTGTTAATTTGTACAATTCTTTCTTTATCATCTCATTTTTCCCATTATCCTATTCGTCAAGATTATTCTTGTTTCCTATAAATCTACAAAAAATGTACAAATATGTCATTCAATGTCCATATCATAAAAAAATTATGTAAAATCCATTCAAAGTAAATTGATGTAAAACTCATAACTAAACAATCAAACAATTTCGTTCAATTATTTATCCTTTCTTCTATTACTTAATCCAATTTGATTTCTGGAAATACAAAATTCGATTCAAAGTGGCTGAAGGGGATGCAAATTGTTTTTTTGAAAGGTGATCAATCATCTTAACATCACACAATTGTAAGAATTAGTACCACATTGATTGGGTGGACTTGTGATGATGGATTTATAAGTGTTTCTTTAGTCAATGTATTTCATGTGCGCAATAACATATGATATAAATCACATTATATTGTGCATTCTTTTATCCATGATCGTAGAAATTATACATATATGAAAATACATAATCTGAAGGTCATAATGAGTAAATAAACCTTGGATGACACATCAACAAAGACATGTCAACAATGAGCAAATGGCACATAAGATGAACTTATATAACACGTAGGTCAAAGTCCAAAGACAGTCAAATTCAACTTGACACCAAAAAATACTAGCAACTAACATGGATGCATTTGAATATATCATAGAGGTCCAAATATCTGGCTATCCAAATATTCAGATGGTTAGAGAAAATCCCTACAAAACTTATCCCGGATGCTTGATGTAAATAAAATGAGTAGAGGTATTCGGTATCTGGAACATCCAGAAGTTTAAAGTAGCATTAATCACTAAGATCCTGGATCCAGATACAAATGTGAATGAATGGCATCTGGTATCTTGGGTCTAGCAGGCTCAAATAACCAACACTTACTCACCTCCTGCATCCGTATGCAAGCCTCTTGGGAACAATTATCTGGTATCTAACATCTATGGAATGTCAAAAGGTATTACATTAGGTTAAATATGGATACAGATATGAAAAATTGTCGACTATAAGAACACATCATCAATCCACATCACCTTCTACATCAACATATCTCTGAAATAAAATCGACGTGGAATAATATAGATCATCTCCTTGAAAAATTCAATTTACAGATTGCCTAGTGTTAAATGAAAATATTTAGTGAATGAAACTTTGGATCTGGATATCTGACTCTTGGACATCCAGTGAACTCAAATAGCAAGAAAATAGGCCCTATTTGGACCCATATACGTTAAGTTTGTTATCCACTTTCTTCAAATATTTTTTTTTACCAAACATCCAAATACATATTCCTTATGCTAAAATTCAGATATTTGACAAAATCATGTTATGATTGCTAGTTATTGGTTCAGATAATCAATAATGTATTTTCCTTATAGATTTTATGCATTATGTGAAGCAAATGAAAATTTAAATTGGATTAAAAAATATACAAAATAATATGAAAAGAGCACCACAATTTTTTTTTTTATAAACAACCTATAAAATCTATAAAAATTAACCAAACAAAAATAAATTATGTACTAATTTGACAAGATGCAAAAAAATATAAACTATCAAAAGCAAAGAAAAAATGAAGGGTCCCCATTATTTAATGATGAAATCATAAAATAATAGGAGGTTGTTGTATAGGCTACAATAACTCATCAAGTACAAGATAGGTTTCCCCTAGTAAATCGATCAAAAGTCAATGTTTTTAACAATGAGACAATTGGGTATGCCCATTGCTCCACTCAATGGATTGAGTAAAAGAACAAGTCCAAGCAAAGAACCACTCATTTTAGTGATCAATGTGACCAGCAACACAATGACACCATTTACAATAAGTAAGTCCACAATGAAGCATGCGCATCATAGTCCAATCAAATATGCATGGTATAATGAACCATTTGTGCAAAAAAAAAGGTCAAATGAGTCATTGAAAACAAAAGAATCAAAAGTACACAAGTAAGTGGTATGGCACTCATAAGAACTCCAATCATGATAATATAGAATGAAATTTATGTTGGAGTCCACAAATATTCCTGGACAAGATAACTAAAAGGGTAAATCGATCACCACATCTACATGTGAATTGGTTGCCCTTGCTATCCTCACAACGCACACAAACTCAACTCCATCATCCAATATAATTGAATTATAGAGGGATAAATAATTATTGTTCCATATCCATATGTAGGTATATCAACAACACTCCATTTCATCATTGACAATGGATGTCAAAAGAATGTAATTTTATGACTACTATACATTAACTCAAGTTAGAAACCCAACCCTACCCCCATCCCTACAACATTGAATGGATTTAGTAAGATAAGGAATTGCACATTACCCATCAATGCACTTCTTAGTACACTATCTATACCAAAATTTCTACTAAAGTGTTGGCAACTACCCATGTTTGTTATTCTTCTTGCTAGGTCCCTTTAGTGTGAACTTACTTTTGGCCGAAAAAACTTATGAGAAATGTTATGTGGCCTAACTCTAGTAGAGACAAAGGCTTCCATAGATTCAAATGGATCCTATGATGCACACACAAATATAAAGGAGGAATTGGAATTCTATCTATTAGAGCCTAATCTCAAGGTCTATGTGCCAAATGTTTCATTGGATCCTTAGAGGTCGTGAATCTTGGATGAGCTTGTTAAAAAATCGTATCACCTCAAGAGCCTCTTATGGTTATAAGGTGTGGTGTAATATTGATATGTAGACGCTTCTAATTAGTCCTCGCCCTATTAAGGTGAAGGGAAATTTTGTAGCCAAGACTCTCTAATAGGCATCGAGGGCCATCAAACACAAGTTGGTTTGTAAAAGTGTTTCTTTGAGCTAGGAATCTCCTTCAATGACCAAAATACATGGAGGTCATTAGTGATTTTACATGATGCAAACTTTTGGATGAGATTGGCTAGTTCTCTGCCAAGAGATTGTATAAGAAATCAATTCGGTTCCCTAGGGATATTTATGATAATCCATGTAGATATTGGAAGACTTGGAAAAAATTGAAAGAAAAATTCAAGCTCATCATTGTTGATAGAATTATTCTAGAAAAAGTGTATATTATGATCCCAAATAAGATTTTTATAAATCTTCCCCTGCTAGGGCCGCAATCATGGTGGAAGGAATGATGGTGTAATCAAAGGAAAGGTTCCAAGAACACAAGTCAACCAATGGATACAAGTGGCTACCATCTAGGCTCGAGTTGGAAGCCTAGCTCAACAAAGTGTAGATGATTAATTTGAAGGAGAAGACATGGTTATATTTGATCTAGGGGGTAATTTGAGATTCAACTCATTAACTATCTAAAATGTTCCATCAACTCTGAAATGGTCTCAAATTTGGTATGTTTGCAAGTCCCAAAATTTCAAGGCCTAAACAATGTTTATGTGCATTTCACAACATGTAGCTTGTTAAGAAATTTCCAACAAGGCATCACAATAAGAAAATGGAGTTTGTATGCAAAAGTTATGGCCCCAAGATGGTGACGTTCCATTTCAACTTTATGGGGCCCACATTTTTTTTTTCCACCTTAGCTTCTATGTTTAGTGTTTCTACTTCAAAGTTTGTGGACTTTGGGGTTTCTGTGTCATATTATAATCAAATGAGTTTTCCTCCTTTTAGTTAAGGGATTATTGTGAATGGGAATTGTTGTCACATCTCTTCCAAGAGATAAGCTACCATAATTCTAGCCATTATGTATTGCTATGTACATTGCAATGTTTTCCATCATTGATTCTTAATAGTAGTTGATTTTAATTATATTACTTTGCTTTCATGGTTGTATATTGTCGTTTCACTATTGTATCATTATTGTCTTTCATTTCATTTTAAAATTAAGTCAGATCGACACCATTTGAAATCCATTTAGAAGATGTATCTGGTACCCAAAAATGTGTGTTTTGCTTAGTCTTTAATCCATGGATTCCCACCTATTGGACAACACCTAAAATACTTAGGCATCCCCCATCCCAAGCATCCCCTATGGTTAAATAAAAGAGGGAAGGGAGCTCTAATTGAACAATTCACAAGGTATAATACTTGCTAAGGTTTTACAAATGGGGTAGCAAGCTAAGTGGGCTTGATTATGGAGAAAAATGTCAATTTTCACATATACTCTTATGTGACTATTTTTCAGATATGAAAATGCTTCCTAGTGATCTAACAATAAAACCCTAGTTGTTATCACTGAACAATTTTACACTGAAAATTATTGACTGAAATTACATTCAACGAAAACATAAAAGATCAGAGATGAATCACCAACACATATGAGACACAAATTTCAGTTATGTAACCTTGTTAACTTCATAAATTCAGAGGGAAAAACCAACCCTCCCAACCAATATAATATCACCAAATTTGAGGACAACCTTGTCCTCTTAGCCAATACAAATATCACAAAAATATAAGGACAAACTTGTCCTCCAATAACCATACAAATAAAAAAACCAAACCTCAAAAAATATCCTTGAAATATGTTCTTCCCACAAATCTACTGCAGACCACCTGTACGACATGTTGACGTCACCCATCAGCCATGTATGGACCTGCACCTCCCAGGAAGCTCTTTACGGATGTATGCAACTATTCCCACTACAACCGACATACGTACACAAATGTTCCTACTGTAACTTGTGTATGTACACTAGTGTTCCCATTGAAACTCACATACATGCACGAAAACCTGTAGAGATCCTTTCATACAACTTTCTCTACTTTTACAATTTCTTCTGTATGTGGCTACCTCTCTCTCCCACACGTGCAGTGTGATTTTCCTTGCCAATAATAGAAAATAGAGAGTCCTCAACCCTAGGCCATATTTTACATCATGCATAATTTCCCTTCAATAAAATCACCAAGCCTCCTAGCCCAAGTGCAAACTCACTTACGATAGCTCCATCATGTCTCCACACATGACCTAATGTCACAATGACATCTCTCCTTTATATAAAAGTCCAATGAGTGAGTTTAGGAGGCCTTCCTAAACTCAACTATTAATTAAAATATTTTATTCCTCTTTGCAGGGGTGACACCCCATCACAAACCCACAAATCACATCGACTTTTCCATGAGGGCCTAGCCTCATTCCAAGGCCTATTTCACTGAAACAAAAGGATAATATAGTGCCAATGAATATTCCCACATGCATGACACCTTGGCCTCTTGTGAGAATACCTATCGAAGCTACAAAAAACAACACTCCCGCTTAGCGAGGGAGGTATCCCATCCACCATCATTTGTATGTACCTCTAACTCCCACTTTGGGAGTGACTTTGTCTCTTGTACTAAAAATGCACTCCAATCCTCCTTACTAGCTGCTCCCTTTTTCATCGAAGCAGATCCTAATCTCTAGTTGTTCTAACTAGCTACATCCTCGGTCACTAAATAAAATCATGTTGTTCAATCTATCTCCTCGTCTGCTCTCTCTGTAACTGAAGCAAATACTACTCTCATATCTTCTTGATCGCGTCTGCCTCCTCTGTCACTATAGAAAAACCTGCTAAAACAACTGAATCCTCCATAGATGGCATGCAACTCCTAGAATCCTCCTACCTCTGTACCTTCTTTTTGCCCTCCTCAACCGATGAAACTTGTGTGTCAGTCATAGAAGATGCCTCTCTCCCACCTGAACCTAAGGGGGAACTCCCTCTGAATATCTGAGTCTCCCTCTAATCCAACTAACTCTCTTTGATATTGGGTTCCCTCTAAGTCCGCATGCTCCCTCTGAAACCTAACTCTCTATGATTATACACAAGATCTAGAGCCATCTACTCCCTCTGAACCTGTTTCCCTCCTCTAAAGCCTAATCTTCTATGAACAGTCCTGGGAGGTTTCTCCTCCCTACTAGATCCTTAGGGATAAATCCCTTCAAACTCTGGCTTCCTTTGAGACGATACTAATGGTGGGGCTACCTGCCTCATCACTGGTGGAGCCACTTTCTCCCTTTTTGCTACTCGTGGGGCCACCTACCTCACTATTGGTGGAGCCACCTGCACCCTATGTGCTACTGGTGAGGCCACCTACCTCACCACTAGTGGAACCACCTGCTCCCTCTATGCTACTAGTGGGGCCACCGACCTCACCACTAGTGGAGCCACCTGCTCCTCCTCATATATCTCGTTGCTCCTACTAGACACAACACGCATAGGTTGGTCCCTCAACCTATATAGGTTTCCCTCCCTAACTCCAAAAATCATCATTGATCTGAAGTTATATCGTCTGGGTGCAAACAATGCCTATCCCTTTTGAAACAATATGTGGTATCCCTTTCTCTCAATATCTAAGTCTGAGCGAAAAATCCTCTTGAGTTCTGGCACCCATAACACATTCGACACCCTCAACACCTCTCTTAACTCTAATCTCTATGATACTGTACGAGTTCCTTGTACTGCATGCTTGGATCCCATGCCAAGTTCAACACACAAGTTTGAGCCAGTCTCAATGAAAGTGTCAAATAACTCTCTAGCACCTGTCATGTGGCAAGATGCTCCGCTATCCACCAACCAAGTCCCCCTGCTAGAGAATGTACTTGAAAGGGAAAAGACCAACAAGATCTCCCTCTAGAACTTGTTTACAACCTCATCAACCTCTGTTGTTGATGCATGTTTCCTTATTCCCCTTCCCCTTCAGTGTGGACACTGTGAAGCATAGTGACCAAATTCATGGCACTCAAAACATCTAATCTTACTAATATCATTCCTCCACCTCGACTATAGATATGCTTGTCTCTCGAGAGAGTCCATTCTCCCAAGGGAACCTCTCTTTCCTGGAGAACCTCTTATGCCCTTCCTACTGTGGGTTGTAAGGGCCTAGTTCTCATCACTGCTACTCTTCACCATACCATCCATATCATACTTGGACACCAACCATGTCTACTTCTAGATACAATCAGTCCACAGTCTATCAAAGTTTGGTAACTTGTCTCGTGCATAGATCCCCTGCACAAATGGTTCTCAAGAAATGGGAATACCTCTCAACACCACATTCACCAACTCAACATCCTGCACCTTATCACCAATGGCCCCAAGATGATCTCGGACATGTGTAATATTCATAAGATAGTTCACAACCATGTCCTCACTAGACATTCTGACAACTTGAAGTTAATGCTTCAAATGCAACTTCCTTCCTATATTCCCATTCTAGTATAGACCTACCAGAGCATCATACATCTCCTTGGCAGATGTCTTCTTAGCAATGTGAGGAATTGAGTTATCCTTCAAAGACTCTAGAAACACGTACTTGGCCTTCACTTCCCTCTTCTTATGGAATGCCAAATATACTATATCAATTGGGCTAAGAAACACATCCTTAACATACTCTTTAAGGTCATTCTCTTCCAACAAGAGAAGAACCCTAGCCTTCCAAGCTTGTAAGTTTGTTGCCCCTTCCAACCTGTCCTCAAGATTTAATGTGTTCACCATCTTGACTTTGACTTTCCAAGAAAAAAACACTAAATCTGCAACCAACTATAGCAGTTGTGTGTCTCAAAGATGATCCCCTTCTCTTGAAATCCCAAGCTATGAAACAATGTAAATTTTCACATACACTCTTATGTGACTAATTTTCAAATCTGAAAATTTCTTCCTAGTGATGTAACATCAAAACCCTAACTGTTATCACTGAACAAATTTACACTGAAAATTATTGATTGAAATTACATGCATCGGAAACACAAAAGATCAGAGATGAATCACCAACACATATGAGACACAAATTTCAGTTATGTAACCTTGTTAACTTCAGAATTTCTGAGGGAAAAACCAACCCTCCCAACTAGTACAATATCACCAAATATAAGGACAACCATGTCCTCTCAGCCAATACAAATACCACCAAAATATGAGGATAACCTTGTCCTCCAATAACCATACAAATAAGAAAACCAAAACTCAACAGATATCCTGGAAATATCTTCTGCCCAAAAATCTGTTGCAAACCACCTATATGACTTGCTGAAGTTACATGTCAGCCTTGTATGAACATGCACATTCCTAGGAAGATATATACAAATGTATGCGATTGTTCCCACTGTAACCTATGTACGTACACGGTTGTTCCCACTACAACCCGCGTACGTACACGACTGTTCCCACTAAAACTCGCGTACATGCACGAAAACATGTATAGACCCTTTTGTACGACTTGCTCAACTCGTACAGTTTCTTCCTTCTATGGCTTCCTCTCTCTCCCACATATTGGTGTGATTTTCCTTGCCAAGAAAAAAAAATAGAGAGTCCTCAACCCTAGGCCAGATTTTCGATCATGCAAAATTTCCCTTTGCTAAAATCACCAACCCTCCTAGCACAAGTGTCGACTCACTTATGCTAGCTCCACCATGTTTCCGCACATGACCTAATATCTCAATGACATCTCTCCTTTATATACAAGTCCAATGAGTGATTTTATGAGCCCTTCCCAAACTCAAAAATTAATTAGATTATTTTATTCCTCTTTGTGGGTGTGACACCCCATCACAAATCCCATCAACTTTCCCATGAGGCCCTAGGCTCATTCTGGGTTTGATTTCACTGAAATGAAAGGATAATATGGTGCCAATGAATGTTCTCACATTCCCGACACTTGGCCTATTATGGGAATACCTCCCAAAGATACAAAAAAACAAAAAAATCATCGTTAAGAATGCTTGAGCTAGAGGAGTTTTATGAAGGGTTACCACTTGGGAAGTCATGGTTACTAGGTGTCAGCCTCAGAGGTGATGGTTGATGCTATGTTATTTATTTCTCTAGTTTCAGTCCCACTTATTGATGGTTGATGCTATGTTATTTATTTCTCTAGTTTCAGTCCCACTTATTCACCCCTATGAGCATCACTCAATGCAATGTGTGCTAAGTGGACTATTCAAAATCATGAGAAATTGGTTAGTGGTAACTAATACTCATGGATGTGGGTCATAGATTAATGACTTACTCTACACAGATAATCTCAAAAATGATATCTCAATATGAAACCTTGAAACATCTCCTTTGGTGTTGTAAATACACCCAGTCTACCTAGCATTGGGCCTATAAGCTTTGTCACCATTTTCTCCGATCGAATATCACCTAGAATTTATCCCTTTTAGGAGACTATCTACCACGGGCCATAGAATTTAACACAACATGGAAATCAATTAGAATTGATATTTTATATCATTGGGAAAACAAAGAATGAATGTTTTGTAACACAACATAGTTTTTACATGGAATGATGGATCACTAATATATACCCATCTATATTTATAGATTTAGGGGAAAATGTGGAATGTTTATACAAAAGTGGTGCATCTTCATGGAATGATGGAATATTGGACCAATGCTTCACATACCATGAATAGAGTGCCTTATAAAGGGAACTCACTCTCTCACTTTTCACACTCTAGAGCTTCAAGTGGTCTTTGAATGTATCATAGGGGATTCTAGGTAGCAAGGGAGCATCGATAAAGGCAAAGGATTTGGCCCCCAACTAGGGGTCCAAAGGTCCTCCACTTTGACAGGTTTTTTATTGTCCCTTTAGTCATACATGAACTAAAGCATCCTAAAGAAACATTGTAGGGAAATGATGAATGGGATCCCATTGTGCATGATCTAAATCTCACACTGAAGGATAGGGGCCTCCTCTTGTGTATAAAGACCCCCCTCTGAAAATATGTTTGGCTCCAACAACTTCTTTATCTAACCATTAAATCTAGCAAGTTGTATTGATTACTTGTGTTGGCATTGTGGAGTTTTACGACTCCTTTTTCTTATTTTTTTATAGGATAGGTGCTTTTAGCTTGTGGCCTTAGCTCATGGTAGTTGTTTTCTTGGCATTTTTTGGTATTGATTACATGTAATATAAATCAAAATATTAATTTTCAAACATTTGATTAAAAAAAGCAATATATATCCTTGTAAAGATGAAATGATGTGTGAATTCATGCCCTTGGAGATTTGTGACATGATGTTCAAACAACCCTTATACATGTGGGAGTGGTATTGTATTTATGAGTCACAAAATTAAATCATGATTCTCAACACCAAAGGATGATGATTATGTGTTCATGAGGTGAAACCTAAGCTAGACATTTATTTAATTTCATCTATGTAGTTTCATAACTTCATTTTTTTTTCTTGGAGAAATAACTTCATATATAATCTCCCCTATCTTTCCTAAAATTTATGAATGGATGACAAATCAATAGACAACCACATAGGCAATTAGTAACCCCAAAGGATCGGATGAGAATGGATCCCGATACCTCTATAGAATTGGAACAAGAGTGTCTTAGCAATCAAGCTAACACTTGAGGCCATAAACTCATTAATTATACAAAAAAAGATATTCTATTGACTATTGAGTTGACCATTGCATAAAATATTATTTTAATATTCAAATTTCCTCTATTGTTCAACCAATGTATTACAAGTAGTTATCAACGCTTCTATATGAATACTTAGACATACTTAGGGAATTTTTTGGAGTTCCACTCCATTATGTGGTTTCACTTGAGATTAATCTAGTTCCCAAAGTATTATTTCCCCCAAAAAGTTGGTATTGTAAATCTTTGATGAAAAAAGAGGAAGTTCAACAAGTCTAGTATCTCTTGTAGATGGAACATATTCAACTAAGTGCATGACCTTATCATGGTCTAATCATGGGAGTGATAAATTAAAAAATGTTCTTGGCATATGTGCAGTGAATAACATACCTTGAACAAGTTCACAATGAAGAACTAATGCTTAATTCATTGGATCAATATCCTTCTTGACACCATGGAGGGAGCTAAATCAGGTATGTCCCTTGAATTGAAGTGTAGCTACCACAAAGTTCCTTTTGACCTTTGATATGTTTGGAAGACCATGTTCAAAGATAAGGACATATTTTTTCCATAGAAATATATTCCCTCACTCTTCCATGTATTAAGTGTTCCAAGTGAGGATGGTGGTACCTTTCCAACCCCGTGTGGATTCCCTCCCTCTTCCCTCTTTTTTCGAATGGAGGATGGTAGAAACCACTTAGGGAAATATTGGCTAGTAACCCCAAGGGACTAAATGGGATTTGATCCTAAGATATCCATGAACTTTCGCATAACAACTTCCACCAACAGTGCTAACCCTTTGGGTTAGAGCTAAGGATGTGTTGTATCAGTGGTTAGCAATGCCATTTGACTTAACCAATGTTACTACAAAATTTATGCACCTTCTAAATGTTTTTTTTTCCAACTCTTCACGAGTAAATTTATCATTATTTATCCTCAATATGTGTTTATTTTTAGAAGGACACCAGGATACCATATCCAACACGTCATAAAAAGTTTTGAAGACTTTCCACAATCATGGGATTTTTTCCAACTCATAGAAATGTGACTTTGCTGTGAAGTTCACCTTGTACCCCATCTTCCTTGTTGGATATACATGAATGCACGTGGATCCCATGAAGGTATAGGTTAACAAATATTTCCCTAGCTTGACCATTTTGATGGAGTTATGAAGATTAATGGGCCTAGCCAATTTCAATAAAAGATTTGTCTTCAAATTCTCTCACATAGTTTACCTTCTCAACCTTTCATTATATAGGAATGATAAGAATTTAATATTCACATAGGATACCAACAATCGATAGGTACTTGAAGAATTGAAATGCATATTGTTTATTAATGTTAGCCTTGCAATTGTCTGATCTTCATCAACTTTTGAGATAGAAACAAATGCCTCAAACTATGCATTTGATGTTTCCCCTTTGCAACATGGACACTTGATTCACGACACTATGAGTCCTTTAGTGGTGTTTTTTTTTTATTGTTATTCAAACTAGGATTGATATATTATATAATTGTACATGTTGTCAAGTGATAGTGACATTATATCCTTGGTAAGGAGTATGTTATCATTTTAATGATAAGCCTTTGTAATTTTTGCAAACAATAAGAAAGTTGTTGAGCACTTTCTAATTGAAGTGGATGACTATTCAATGTTGTTATCTCCTTAGTGGTCATGCCATCAATCAACTAGCCAAATTTGAGTTAAAACACAATATCATTGTACCAAATGTGTTGAGACAAGAGGACATTCATTGAAGTTGAAACTTTGTGCATTTTTTGTTGCAGTCACAACATCAACTCCCATAATCATCTTGCATAAACATTACCTTTTAAAAACCTTCAAAGCTTTAACTTCCAAATCATAAAGTTGTATATTTTCCAACCAGTTGGACCATCTTCCACTTAATATAGGTTGGTTAAGGATCATCTTAATAGGAGGTGATGGAACATAAGCTACAACATAGGTGAAAATAATATAGATTTAGAAATGAACCACAACTTTCACTACTGCAAAGGTTTGTTTCTCAACCAAAGTGCACCTCAAGTCATAATCCTTAGACACTCTACTCATGAAGGATATGGGTAACTCTTTGATCTCTTGGTCCCTTAGTGTAAGGATAGCAAAAAAAATTTGATTACAAGCAAATGAATATATTATGAAATCCTTTTAAACACCATAGATTATCAAAATGTGTGCAGAGGAAATGGTCAACTTGATATTCTTGAAATATTGTCATGCTTCAAATTTTCAAAAACAACTAGAACATGGTTGTAGCCAAAGAAAACACCTATGATTGAAAACATGGATGACCCAATCACTCATTAGCAATGTGTCCATGTGGGGAGACTTATAATTATCCTTTAGAGAGGCCTAATTCAAATTTATAAAATCAACACATAAATGAGTATTTGTATTCTTCTTACGAAGATTAACTAAATTTTCCATCCACATGGAATCTCTAATCAACACGATGATTCCATCATTTAACAACTTTTATAACTCTACTTTAATGCATGACTTAAGCTTAATATTGATTGGCCTTTGTTTATGTCAAACAATTCCACCTCTTAGTGCAAGGGAAAATTAGGGAAAATTATGTTGAATGACCTCTGTATCATAAATTTTCAAATCATTGGACCTCTGGGCGAATACATCTTCAAATTATTTAAATAGCTCAATGTATGCTACTTTTTATTCTTCAATGCAAGAGATACCCAAATTTAACTTCATTATATTTTCATCAATCCCAATACTAACCACAATTGTCTCTTACGCTTTCTTCATTGATGGTTCTTCCTTAACATCTCCCCTTTTCAATTTATCATCTTTTGCAAACAAGGATTCAAATGAAGTTGTTGAAGAAAAGGTATGGAGTACCTCACTCAATCATTTTCAGATCTTGCCTGGCTAAGACAAGATATTTGGGAATGTCACCAGGGGTTTATAGCCTCAAAACATTCACTCAATCCACAAGTATGAATTACAAAGGATCAAGGTTGATTTTATGATTTGTATATGTTGCAATATAAAAATTAAATTTAAACAAAGCTACATAAATGCATACAGATTTTTACAATAAAGTAAACATAGAGACAAAAGTGAAAGGAAGAACCAAGTCATGAAAACAAATGCATGAGACAGAACAATAATATGATTTTATTTCATTCTGAGATACAAAACTGTATTTCTCTTTTACAAACCCCTGCGAGGGTATGGACCCAAGTCAAATTTAGAAGTCTCTGATGGGAACCATACAAAAAGACCCTGAAAGTGAAATAAAACAGAAACTAATGATATCGATCAACTTGCCACAAAATGCTGCCACTTGACTCTGCAAGATATTCTTTATCAATCATGAAAATTAATTCATAAACCAACAAGAATACACAGACTATCAAAGATAAATCAAACACCTTTAAAATAAGTTGTTGAATCGTATGATTTAGTTTTGAATCCTACTGCCTTCAATAAGACCATGATGTCAGCAAGAGGATTAGGCTTTCAAGTAAACTCAGAAATGAATGAAAACTAGGACATATCCCAAGAAAACAATATATCCATTTTATCCACAAAAATATCTAAAATAAAGCTTGTTGTCCAAAATAAGTTGAAAATTATTAAACATTGTCTTCATCACTGAAAATCATAAAAAAATTCATTTGAAATCCATATTTGCTACTTTGCGAGGCATACTTCCTTTTTCTCACTGCTGTCTCCAAATGAATTTTCTTGGGTATCCCTTGGTTGGTTAGACCCTTGGGGCTGCATTTCACTGATCACATGGGAGCATTCATATTTTAGGTGGAGACGTGAATACACAGATTTGGAAGATTCTATGAATGGACTAGAGGGGGAGGCCATTTCTTTTCCTTTGTCTTTCATAGGTTGTGGGATATCAGTTTTTAATCTTTCACTGGTGTGCGAGGATTGTACTGGCGAAACAACAATAGAAATTTGAACATTGGGATTAATTGGTGTTGGCAAAGGTAAGGACACAATGGTCCAACCACGGTGGTGGGAGACAGGCTGGTGGAAAATTTCTTTCCAACTATCATTATTGAGGACTTCGGGATGCGTTGACGCATCTGGAGGAATAGGAATCTCGAGAAAATTCTGAGGAGGTTGAAATGGGGGTCTGTCAAGTCAGCGATGCAATATACCATGGCCGACCCAATTGAAAAACCAATCTTGAAACAACTAGTTTAACTCTTGTGGATCAACATCGAAGTGAATAGAAAACCGAGGCCTTCTATAGCCTCGCTGTCAATTACCTATGCCTCTATTATTTCAGCCATTACTGCCCCTACTGAAAAAACTCATCCTGTAGAAATATTTAATCAGTCATGAAAAGTTCTTAATAACCCATACATAAAGCGCCACTTAAATAAATCAAGAGTTGGCTCTATTATTTACTACATGATGCATGCAATCCATCCATAAAAATGTCATTTATTAATTGACACACGAACAGGGAATTGACAGGGTCATTGGGAGTATGGAGGGATTGTATTTAGCATAAAGTGATATCATGGAGGGGGAAATATTTACAAATACAGTTCAAGAAATAAAATAAAAACAATCAACTGTGTATCTATATCTCAGAATACCAATAATCAATTAACTTCCACATCATTTATTTTATCTCCACACATACTTTTCCTTAAAAATTAGTAACAACGGAACATGGAGTGAAAAAAATGTAATTGGGATAATGAGGGGAGTGTATTTTGCGTAAAATGGTATTATGGAAAGGAATCCCATGGATATTGTTCTAATATATCAAACAATGCCATCTTCAACGTCAATTAAAATTCAAAACCCTTTCCGTTTCAAAATTGAAATTCAACACTATGTTTCCAAAAATCCAGAACTGGGTTTTTACTTCAATGTTTCTCATTTGCATTTAGAAATTGCATTTCACAGTAATCATTTCATAATTTATTTCCCATTAAACATTCAAAAATAATAACATAGCTTGTGCACAATAGAGTCGAGGAGACAAACCACAACAATATTTCCATAATAATCACAACCAACAGTTGAGGAATGGACAGACTGTGGTCCACGATATTAACACCAACTCATTTTAAATCACTACAGGGTTCCACGAGGTGGCCACAAAATGCATCCCTATGTATAACACTATTCCAAATTGAGACTTCAAACAATGCCTCAAAAATTTCCTTTTATTTTGGTTTTCAAAACTCATTCAACCATACATAATTCATCCACAGAGGTATTATTTCATATAAAATTGAACACACAGTAGGCCTTATCCCTTAAACAATGGTTTTGCAATGATGTCATCACCCCAATATTTCCACATGACAAACTGTATTACCAGACAAATGATTGGGCTTAAAATTCTTTCCATCTTCGCACAACAAATAATCAACTAAACCCATGACCAAAACTTTCCATCTTCGCACAACAAATAATCAACTAAACCCATGACCAAAAAGATCACAAACAATGCCTTTACTAAATTATGGGTTGGCCACCTTCCACCCTATTTCCAAATACAGAGTTTGATACACAACTATCAACAATAATGTGGTGAGGGAGGGTGAGCTCACCAAGTTGAGGGTTTAGCCAAAAGGAGCATGAAGATCTTAACACCACCACATAATTCCATATTTATATTTACAGAGTTGATACAAAGGCGTGGGCATGATAGCCACGAGAGCCACACAATTAAATGACAAGCAAAGTTTCCAAATAACCCATAGGCCGTGAGTAGTGATAATGTTTCTATCAGACAAAGATGAATCACCAAAATAAAACCAGAGGCAAGGCAGGGCCAAGATTTTGGACACACCAACCACACTAAGAAAG
>CBVK0101662616.1:0-23795 GCA_900067695.1 Picea abies
CTCTTCCGATCTCACCGAAGAGCACATGATAAACTTTTGGGCATTTTTCCAACTTCATCCCATTAGTGATGATGCTGAATATTTAGTCATGAATTTGTTCTCTACTACTCTTTATGATGCATCAAGGAATTGGTACCTGAGCCTTCCCGATGGAAGCATCAAAACCATGGATAGACTTGAAGAGGCCTTTCTCAAAATATGGAGTGTCAAAGAAGACCCTAATAGGCTCCTCAGACGACTGAATAACCTTGCCAAATATGAAAATGAGTCCATTCGAGAGTTCCATACTAGATTTGAGACCTTGCTGCAAAGGATTCCCACAAGCCATCATCCGAAAGATGACTACCTCGTCCATGTTTACACCAGATCTTTTAATGGACAACTAGGGTATCTTCTTAGAGATAAAAACCCCCAGTCCATTCAGGAATCCCAAGATCTCGCTACTAAAATGGAGGGAAACCTCCTTTCATCCAAGATTGACCCTTTTGCTAACCCAAGGGGGAGAATAGACACTACACCAAAAATAGTTCACAATGTTGAGCCTACTTTAGATCTATGTACCAGTATCGCCAAGCTACAAGCCTCTATGGATGGTATCATAAAAAATCAAGAGGAAATGATGAGCAGGATTGTCAAATTGGAAATATCTCAGACCCAAGCACCCAGGGTCTCGTACAAAGGGAAATTCCATAAGGGAGGCCAGTTTTATAAACCAAAGAATGAGCATGAATTTCCAAACACCTTGGCCCCTGCAAATGTTGTTGATGAAAATCCTTGGTGCCTAGAATGTAGCAAAGCACATTGGGAGCATGAGTGTCCTTACAGTAATGGCCATCAACAAGTCAACAACATGGATTGTTTCATGGAGTTTCCTCAAATAAATATCACCGATGTAGAACATCAAGAAGTTGTGAAAGAAGCAGCCAGATCAACAAGGATGGCGGTAATAAGAAACCTGGACCAAGAATCACAAGAGAAGCTAAAGAAACAAGAATTTTAGGTGTACAGAAGAAAGAATTTGAAACAACCTGTGTATCCTTGCATTCGTCCAAGAACAAATTCAAGAGGCACGGTGCCCAGCTCACTATGGTGCCCTCTGCGCACTGAGCATCAACTGTGATAACTCCAGCCAGAACTTCCTCCCTGCGGCATTTTCTTAGTAGCTTGCAAGCTAAGATTTTCGCGCCCAGTTGTGTTGTGGCATCATTGATCCTCTTGATAATGATCCCTCATGTCCCTCTGTCGGCACCATACTTCTTCTTCATCTCTTCTACTAGTGCTTTCTCCCAGGTTTTTTCATCCAGAAACTGCACGGGATCCATGCCCCGAGATGGCAATCCTGTTATGCTCGCGACAAGATCTATGTCTATCGAGACAAGCTTTTCCAACCAGATGTCCCTGCCATGCGTGACTGCTAACAACTGTTTGAAGCACGTGGTTGCGTACTAACCTCTGCCAAAATGTGGTAGGTCCACTAGACCTAAAATTCTTGTCTTCTCCAACACTGTTTCTCATTGGAGTGGTTGATCAATCGGTTCCCCAGCCCAATTCATGCCCACAGTCTATATGTATACCCTCTTTGCAAGTCCCGAAAACTTGTCCGTGTCTGCTATATCATGGTCTAAGTATTTGAGCTTCCCTATATAACCCAGCAGGTCTGGTCCTACCTATACCCCATCTTGTATACGTGGTAGAATGATTTCTGAGGCAGGTTTCTTGCGAGGTGACCTGGGTATCTGTATCTTGTCTTTCTTCAGTGGTGGTGGTTGGATTGAAGTTCTAGCGACTTTTGATTGTTCCTTAGTATAAAATTCTGATGAACCCATGACATCTTCTATTGTTCCTTCTGGTGGGTGATTTGAGATAGTGGTTTGAGACTCGTCTGGCTCAACTATTGTTTCTAGATTTGGCATCATTCCATTGACGTTCGGAGCTGCTTCGGTATTCTCTGGTTACACCTCCTTTAGGATTTTTGTGTCCTGATTCGGTTGCTCCTATACCTCTGTCGGTATATCTATACTTGTGCCCTCCAGTGATGGTTGTTGGGTTTCCTCCACTATCAGTGTGGGGTTCACTAGTGTTATGTCTGGAGATGGCATTTCGTCGATGTTCACGATCTCTAGCAGTTGTTGTTCACCTTCTTCCATCTGTACTCGTGACCTGGTCTGAACTCTGGTTTTTCTCGCGGTCTGGATTGCTTATGCTTTCTTTGGTGGTGCCATGGTGGTGAATTTCGAACGTTTGTTGGTTTTGACTAGTCTCTGTGACCTCTATGAAGTCGCTAGGTGCTTTTTAACCTCTATCATTCTTTGTCTTCTCTCTTTTCACAAATGGGCTCTTTGCTCCTGCGCCTATGTGTTGTATGGGATTTATATGAAGCTTGTCGAGGAAACTTCCTTAATTATGGGTTTAGTGCACCTTGATTATGGGTTCAATACACCTTCGGTCATTTCATACTTGCCATTACTCTGCCTTGTCGTCTCCAGTTGGAGCGATTAATTTGGTGTCCCATCAGTCCTTTCCTTGTCTCATCGTACTACTTTTGTCAACTTTCCTTTTCCCACTTGTTTCCCGTTTGATGTAGTCATTGTCCTTCTCCTCACTGAGTTTGTGTTCCTAAGTGTGTGTGCCCTTTATTTCTCTCGATGCACTGTGCCTCTCTTGGTACTTTTTTTTTTTACTACTTGGTGGGTGGTCAACTGTCCTTATACAACTTCAGTTGGCTCCCATTGATCATCCCTCTGAGTTCTGTGTCTGATAAGTCTCTCAACTGTACAGCTCCTCCATCTATGATAGATTTTACTTCGTACAGTCCTAGCCAATGCATTCTTAGCTTTCCTGGGTGTTGAAATGATTTTTTTTCATACATTAGTACTAGATCTCCTTCCTTGAAAGTTTTCTTCTTTATGTGTCTATCATGCCAAGCTTTGTCCCTTGTTTTTTGAACTTGTTGGTGGAACCCTACTAGGACTCAGTCTTCCTCCATGGTCATTAATTGATTTATTCACTCCTGTACTGCACCTCATTTTATCATATGTGTGATCATTGCTACGCGCAAGCTTGGTACTAAAAATTCTAATGGAACCACTGCTTCTTGGTCGTAGACCAATTTAAATGGCGTGTGCCCTTTTGCATGTAGTCATGTATGCCCATAATATTGCTGGTACATTGAGGTCCCAGTCGTTCCTGTTGACGTTACATATTTTTGTCAGTGCATTCTCCAGGATTTTGTTGAATGCTTGCACTATGCCATTTTCCTGTGGGTGATATGGTGTGCTCTTCTAATGATGGACTTCAAACTCTTAAGTCATAGCGTTGATGGTTTTATTTATGAAGTGAGTGCCTTGGTCGCTCATCAAAACTCTTGGGCACCCGAATCGAGTGATTACCTGTTCGAATGAAAAATGTGTTGATGTTTCTGCGTTGCAATCCTTCACTGGTGTGGCCTCCACCTATCTTGTTAGGTAATCTGTCGCGGTGATAATGTACCTAGCTCATGTTCTTTTTGTTGGTGGGTTGATTGGTCCTACAAAGTATATTGCCCACTTTTCAAATTCCTGCAAAGTTACTTGTGGTCATAATGGCATCTCGTCCCTTCTATTGGGTTTACCTACCCTTTGACAGACATCACATTTTTTACAGTACTCCTTTGAGTCTCTGTGAATGGTCAGCCACCATAGTCCTGCGTGCAATACCTTATGCATGGTAGATTTTCCTGCGTAATGTCCTCATGCTATTCCCTCGTGGGATTTTACTAAGACTCTTGGTCTTTCATGCTCTAACTTGTACCTTCACAAGATGTTATCTACACCCATTTTGTATAGGTGTCTTGCAATCAGTTGATAGTATGCGGCGCGGACTACTAGGTTTTTCTTCTAGATGGTGTTATATTCTTGCAGCACAATACCTGTGCTCAAGTACTGAATAATATCTACAAAGTGTTCATCATCGATCTGGACTGAAAATAATTGTGCATTCGGGAAGTTGTCTTCTAAATTCGTCGATTCTTCCCCATTTGTTACCCTTGATAGGTGGTCAGTTCTTGCGTTCAATTTTCCTAGTTTAATGATTACTTCAAAGTCAAATTCTTGAAATAGGAGTAACCATCGACAGACTCTCCCCCCCAACACTGGCTTGTTGACTAGGTATATTAGGGCTGAGTGATCTATGAACATCTTAAAGTGTTTTCCCAATAAGTAGTGTCTGAACATTTACAGTGCATAGACCATAGCTAGGCCTTCCCTTTCTGTAGTGTTATATTTCTACTCTGATTCTGAAAACTTCCTGCTTGCAAATGCTATCGGGTGATCCAAGTCCTCTGCTCCCGGTTGTGCCAAGATAGCTCCAAGTGTTATGGTTGATGCATCTACCTGCAAGTGGAATGTCTTCTCCCAATCTGGAAATACTAATATCGGCACGGTGACCATATTTTCCTTCAGGGTATTCAGACCATGTTGGGAATCATCGTTCCACTGAAACTTTGTGTCTTTTCTTAACATTTTTTCCATTGGTGCAGTAATCTTCGCATATCCTTTGATAAATTTCCCGTAGTTTCATGTGTGTCCCAACGTTTCTCTTAGCTGACAGACTGTTTTTGGTGGTTGTAAGTGAATAATTACTGCAATTTTTGCAGGATCTACTAATAACCCCTGTTTGCATACTATATGGCCCAATAGTATCCCAAACGGTGTTTTGAATATGAATTTCTTTATGTTCAGTGATATTTGAAACTCTCTACATCTTTCTAACATCAGGCATAAGACTTCTACATGGTCTTTCAACAAACTATAAACTATCCAATCGTCCAAGTATACTTCGAGAAACCGGTGGATGAATTCCTTAAATGTTGCGATGACTACTCTAGAAAATATTGTTGGTGCATTCTTCAGTCCAAACAACATAACTGTGTACTGGTAAGATCCCCATTCTGTTGCAAATGTGGTCTTGTATCTGTCTTCCTGTGCTATCTTGATCTAATGGTAGCCTGAGAATCCATCAGTGAATGCGTAAGATTCATGTCCACCTCTCTAATACTTCATCCGTGAAAGGTGTAGGGAATGGGTCATGTAGGAATGCATTGTTCAACTTCCTCAAGTCAATGCATATCCTTATCCCTCCTTGTTTCATGTCTTTCACTACCATCGAGCTTATCCATTCTGATTATTCGATCAATTCTATGATTCCAGCTTCAAGCATCCTCTCGATCTGAGCTTTGACTTTCTGCTTGTATATTGGGTTCATTCTATATGGTCATTGTCTGATCGATCTTGCTTCAGGTTTGAGTGGTATCTTCATTTCTCCTAGCTCTCCGACTATACCCTTCATCTCTATAAATTTTGTGGGAAATAGGTTGTTGTATTCATGCAGCAACTTCGTTATGCTTTCTATTGTTTGCTCATCCCAGTAATCTCCAATGCTGGCCATTTTGGGATGCCCATCTATCCCAATGTTGACTTTATTTTCTTTGATCGGCGCGGAAATTACTTATGATTCTATCGATGGTCCTTCCACATCTCTTTCTCCTTCTGCTTCTTCGATCTGAATATCGTGCAGATCATCTTCATCCGGTGCTTCCTCTTGCACAGAGTAGCATGATAACAGTTCCTTGACTGTCTGCTTGTTTCGTTGTTGTTCTTCTGTGATCGATTATATTTTTGGTTCTTTGATGAATATTACTCCTCTTATATATTTAAGAGTGGCATCTATGTTGGGGTTCTCATGTTTGAATGAGAAAGTGACTATAAAATTTTGTTGCAATGTCGTCCAGGTCACAGTTCCTTTGCGTAATTCCTGGTCTGTATACCAGTTCGCTGGTATACCATCTAGAATGTGTATGAAATGATGAGCCCATTCCTTTGGGGGTGTCATTTTCCACTGAGTTCTACACTTCTCCAAGTGTTACACTAGTTCCCTTTGTACATCATATTTTTGTTATTTGTTGTTTTTTTGTTCTGCATCAAACCTTATGCGCAGTAACCTCTTACATTGGTACAAATCTGTGATTGTCTCTTTGTGTGTGCCCCACCATCTTGCAGGTGTGGCCTTGAGTTCTAAATCAAGTGCTAACATTCTTTGATTCTCTAAAACTGCATCTTCATACTGTGCCAAGAATGTTTCCAAATCGTTTATTTCATGGAAACTGGGTGGTTCCCTTACTTATGTGCCTACCCATCTTACTGCACAGTCTATTCGTGCACATATTCTCATGGATACTTCATGTAGCCTTTGTTTCCAGTTCTCTAAGCATGTATATGAGTCTGTTGCACATGAAGTAATGCTCCACTAACTAAGTATTATGTATGTAATTAGGTTCACATAATCCTCATCGTGCACAATTGTTCTGTACAATTGGTCGATTTCCTCTAGGTCTAAGAAAGTAGGTTCTACAAACCTCTCCCCTTCTGACGGATCTAATGGCATGATGACCATGTATTCTCCTGATTCAAATGTTATTTTCCTGGTCTTCAAGTTGATTATGGCTTGGTTGTCAAATTCCCAATCCATACCAAGCAATGTTGGGTAAGGTGTTGTGTCGTCCACTGCTTCAATGACTTCAAAATCTACTTTAGTGTGCACTCCATCTAGGTCTACTATCACTCCTTTCAGTCTACCGATCGATAGGACTCTGTGTTGGTTTTCTACTTTCAATTGAACAAGTGAATATCCTTGTGTGGGCTCTCCCATGCATTTCCATGTATTCTTTGGTAAAACATTAACTTCAAATCCTAGATCCAGTATGATGTCTCCCATATTGAAGTCTCCAATGTTTTCATTCAGTCGTAACTCCCTACTCGTTCTTCTCCTTGTATGTAGGTGATTGACTGTCTTTGGTTCTATTTTTCCTTCTGTCTCGATACTACATTTTTCTAATATGTTTTGCAATATTTTCACAGATGATGGATCACTTAATATTTTGACACATGATTGCAAAAAGCCTTTGATTATACTTACTTGTCCCATGGGTTTAATTTCATTGGTATGATCCAATGATGGAGGCATCTCATACTTCGGTGCTTCCTTGTTTTGTTGCATAGTTGAAGTCGACACAATGTCTTCCTTCTGAAATTTTTGTCTGGCTTCCTTAAATATTGCCTTCTTGTTTTGTGCATCGAGTTTTTTCCTTGGTTCGATGTTCTTCTTTACCCACTGGTTCTATGTTGGTTTCTGTCGGACTATGTTTGTTCCTATTTTAGCTCCTCCATGGGTAACTATATTGATATTTCATCCTTCATCCCTTGCTTCGGCTGAAATCCACTGAACATTCTGGTTATTCTAGTTCCTCTTTTCCTGGATATTTACTAGTAGTGTTGGAAATTCTTCTATGTCGTGATCTGATGCACGACAGTACATACAAGTTGCTGGTGGAAGTGGAAATTCCCTTGCATAATATCATGATTACTGACAATTGTGACATACCACTGGTCCTCTACCTCATCCAAGACCTCCTTTGATTCGTCCTCCCCCTCTGTAGCATGCTCGATCTCCTCTCGGCGCAATATACTGCGGTGTCTAATTGTATTGCGCGGTATTGTACTGAGGTTGTGTCGTGTTATATTGTGGTTGTGTGTTATTATATGGTTGTTGCGCAGTATTATACTGTTGCTGCCCAGTGTTGTATGGAGCTGGAACTTGATTAAATTGTGGTGTGGTTTGCCCAGTCATCATTTTTGCCTGCACTCTATATGCATTTGATGTCCTTTCTCACATCAACTCCATAGTTCTACAATCTTTGTCACCGTGGCCCACTGACTTCCAAAAGGTGCAATCTGAACTATTTGGGACTGTCTGGTATTTCTACATCATCATGCAGTGATAAGGATCCTAACCCGGTTTCTTGCATATTTCACACCATAGTCCTTCTAGTGACAACGGATTTGTCATTCCTACTGCCATATACTACGCGAATGTTGGACATTCGTTCTTGTGGTGTCCTTTCGTCTTGCATGTGGTACACCAAATGGCTTCGCGTTTTTCCTTACTCTTATCCTGGTTCAGCTAAAACGTTAAGTTCTTCAAATCCTCCTTGAGTTCTTCGATAGTTGGATCCATCTGTTGATACTAGTTTTCCTCCAGTTGAAGGGCTACCTGCAGAGCCTCTACCTGCGTCTGAAACTTCTATTGTCACAAAGGGTATTTTAAGTGTGGGAGTAGTGAGTTGACAAAAATTTGTCGATGTTACATATTGGTCATGAGATATTTTAACTTTCCCTTCAGTCGCTTAAATATCTGATCAATCTCCCATACAGACTCTCTCGGTTTCTGTCTTATTTCGATCATCTCATTCATGTACTGATCCACTGAGCTCGGCTTCTGGAACTCATTTATTAGTAACTTCTTAATGTTTGTCAGTGTCCTTGTCATCCCAGGGGCATTGTTTGTGTCTAGACTCATGTACCAGTCTAGTGCGCAGTCCCTTAGCGTAAACGCTAGCTGCGCAAGTTTGGTATCTTCATCAATGATATGTTTTGCTTCCCAGATATTTTCACAAATGAACAAATGTTTTTCAGGGTCTTCTGTTGCTTCTCCTCGAAATTCTGGTAACCTGATGGTGGGATCGTGTCCTGCCATTCTGAATGTTGAACTATTACCTCCACACAGTGTAGATACCTAACCAGTACTGCCTAAACTAGCCCCTCCAATTGTTGTTCCTTGTGTAGATGTACTTCCTACTGTCTGACTTCTTCTAAACTTTGGTTGTCTAAACGGTGGTGTTCTCTTTGGTTTGTTAGTCGCACATGGGTTTATGGGTTCCACACTGACATTGATATGGATAGGATTGTTTCCTTCTCTTCCAGCTCTTGGACCTCTTGTCTTCCTCTCATATGTTGCACGTGGGATTTCCTCAATATTCTCCACAGCCGGGAGATCCTCTACCTCTTCTTCATCACTCGCCAAGCATTCCCTCACAGCTATGACTCTCTTCTTGGTATTCACCTTGTATTGGTAGGGTACTCTGCTACCCATATTTCTAGTTGTCTCCATGATCTGCTTGATCTGGTCGTCATCCATCATGATTGGGTCCAAGGTTTCCTCCTTCGCGCCCTTATCCTTTCCTCCTTCCATTTCTCCTCTCTATGTCAGTGCTTCCCCCCTTCCCCCATGCACGCAAGGAAGTTTAGTTGTCTGACTCCATTGTCATTAAAACTTTGGTATATAACAGTATCTTAATAGAAGTATACAAGGATTGAATGTATCTTCCTCTAGGTTCACGTAGAAACTCTTGCTCCGTTGCACTGTACGACTTCATTGTGTCTACTGCAAACTCTATTATAAATCCTGCCACAATATTGTCAAGCCAAAAATCTACTGCGCGGGTGAATTTTTTGTTCACCGAATGTAACTTCTCAATTTGTACTGGTGTCCAATCCATCGATCGAATCCGATTTGTTGCATGGTTATCCTTCAACCTTAGTATCCACTCCTGCAACAGATGTGGAAAATCGTAGAAAAAGGCTTCATGCAAATCAGTAAACACATATTTCTCAAGATATTTGTGGGCTGTTACTCTAGGGTTTCTATTGTATTTATGTGCAAACTCTATCTCTTTTGTTCTTAACCAACTTTCGATCTCTGCTTTTGTGGGATTCCACGGTCTCAACATCCCCTTCTAATGGTTCATTGCCTTCTTCTTTTCTTTGCTCTTTTCTTGCTCAACCTATCTTAGCTACTCAATCCTCTCTTGTTCCTACCAACGTCAATGGAACCATTTGTTGGGTTTTAACTACTTCTTTTACTAACTGATTTTGTATTGACCCAGGGTTCATGTCTTTTCGGGTTTCCAACAAATCCTCTAAAACTATCAACCCTCCTAGTAAACCAAAAGGCAACACAACACACATAATGCGTTGCGCAGTCTCACCTGAGATAGCTTTAATGGGTGGTTGTAAGACTCATGTGTTTACAGCCTAGGATTGAGTGTGATATATGAGAACTGTACATTGAACCATTATTATAACTGTAAATGCAATATATTGTCATTCGTGACTAAGCGGGGAATATAAAAGTTCATTCATTAAGCATGATAATAACTACTGAAGACAATAAAGATATACATACATTCATCACACAACACAGATTTTATTTTGGTTCACCCCTCCTAGGCTATGTCCACAAAGATCTATCTCTTGGCTCTTTTATTATGGTATTTTTGCATCTACAGCGCCGCGCGCTTACAACTCTTCCCCATTTGGGTAAGATCTATATGAGGCAGACTAGATCGCACCAGGCTCCACATCCGGCGATCTAAACCTCAAGATCTACCCTCCTTCGTATTCTCTATCTCAATAGCTTATACAAAATAGATCATACAACAAAATATCACATATCGGCTCACTACAATAGTGCTTCTTACAATAACGACTTATCTCTATAAACTCATAAAAAAACCTGAACCAACCCCTTATAATACCTAAGTATCTATATTTATACATTTATGTCTCTTCTTCTTTTTACAATACCTTACCAAAACCCTAACCCTACCGTTGTTAGGTCTTCCTCGCATGCGCGTGTGTTGTTCTTCCTTCCAGCTGTCGCTTTCCTTGTGCACGATTTATTTCCCAAAATCACCTTTCTTTTCTGCTTTGGCCTGCCTCTAACACTGAATATGTAAGTTTATTACAGCAACAAGTAATATCCCTTTAGAGAGGATGCCCTAGTGGCTAATAGGTGCACTAGGCACAAGCAACAAAACCCAAATTATAGAAAATTGAAATGGCCAAAAATCAGGTTTCCCAATGCGCTATTTTATTTCTCCAATGCAAAAAAAGGTAAATGATTAGTGCATTGACTATTGGATTATGGATTCAAATCATGAATTAACTATACTACTTCCTTGGGGATGTAAACCCTCTTACTCCCCAAGGCAAGTAAAGCTAACTAGGAAAGTGCTAGAAGGGTGTAAGCCCTTTTACTTCTCCTAGAACTTCCTTAAGTAACAAATTATTTCCAAGACAAATATTGATGAGCTTAGTGGCGTTGTATGCACTTATACTCCCCAAGAATTTCAACTAGTTAAACTTGCAACTAAGAAAAAGAGACAATAACAATATGAAACACTTCAACTAGAGCAAGAATCAACAAAATAAACTTATACTTTACCAAGCATTATCCACCAATATGCAAAATAAATGCTCCATAGGAGGTAGGGCACCAATTCCTTCCACCAATAGCAAATTAAACCATGACAAATGCAAACGAGAGAGAAAAATTCCCAAGGGTAGTGAAAATTTCAGCCAAGTACTTCTCACAATGGGAGAGTTATGTTATGAAATGAGATTCACATGATCTTTATTTATACAAAATGTTTAAAACATAGTTTGTGAAATAGGGTCAAAAGCATAATGTCTAAGCAAGTGTTATATAATCAAAAGAAGCTTCAATACAACATTCTTAAATGACTCTAATATTAGGGTGATTACCTGCCACAATACCTTACTTGTACCGCATGGAGCAAGACCCACGTTCCTTCCAAAATCTAGCTAGTGTGGTGGATGTGTTGACGATGGATCAAAATGTGGTGATAGAGCAGGCTTCCATATGTGCAAGTGGACACTAATAGTCATGTGGTATATCGGTACTACATGTCTACAACCTAGGGGCCTCGAGACATCATCTCCTTATTTATCCCACAAAATGGGGATAGCATGCTCTTAATGCTAGAAGACTGTGAAAATAGTGTTGTGCACCCATTGTCTACTCCACTATGATGCCCTCATCTATATACCATCACATTGCATGGAAATCAATGTTGTAAATATTTTTTGAATGTCTCATGTCATTGTAGCTAAAGCCCCTAGATCTACCACATGTGTGCCCAACCCTGTAGAGTATTATTCAAGGTACACTAATCTAACACTTCAGGCTTACAAAGGAAAGTGTTCTCTATGAATCCAAGTTTATCCTTGAGCATCTCAAACTTCCCCTTGGCTAAGGGATTAGCCAAGATATCTACAACCTATTGATCTCTATGAACATACTCTAGAGCAATTTCTCCCATATAAACCATGTCCTTGAGAAAATGGTACTTGATTTTAATTTTCTTGGAGTAGTCATGGAATACAAGATTATTAGAGAGTTTCATACAACTATGATTGTCATAGTATAACACAATAGGATCCAACATTTCCCCAGTCAGTTATACAATCAACTTGTGAAGACAAATGGATCCACAACTAGCAATGTTTGTTGCCACGTACTATGTCTTTGTGAAAATCAATGACATTGAAGCTTGCTTCATGCTAAACTAAGAAATCACACCTAAACTCAAACAGAAGCAACACATTGAAGTACACTTCCTATCACCTGCATCTCCTACCTAGTAAAAATTGATGAATCCATGCAACATCAACTCACCATCTCTTACTTATCTTGGCCTATAATGTATTGTTCCCTTCAAATATTAGATCACATGTTTTCCAACTGTTTACTAAATCTGCCTTAGCTCAACCATGAATTGGCCCAAGGTGTTCATTGCAAAACATATATTAGATCTTGTGTTAACTCGATACATTATGGATACAAACAACTTTCTATACATCAAAGGATCTACCGAATCTGAATCCAAATCAGCATGCAACTTTAAATTTGACATCATAGGAGTGATCGTCGGTTTACGATCCATCATTTGGAACCTTTTCAGGATCTCAAATATGTATTTTCCTTACCTAAGGAAACCTTGCATGTACTATGCCACACCTCTATAACCAAGAAATAGTGCATGAATCCATTATCTTTCATGTCAAATTCTCATTCCAACTCAACCTCACACCCTAAAATGAGTTACTTTAATGAGTCCCTATAAGTATCAAGGCACCTACATATAGGACCAAAACAAACAAATTGGATTTATCAAATAAATAATAAAAATTGGGATCTACAATAGTTTTGGTAAAGTTGAAACCTAACAGGAACTCATTGATCCTGGAATACCAAGCACGGGATGCTTTCTTTAGCACATAAATGGATTTATTTAATATACACACATGGGTATCTCTCTCATACACTTAAAACCCTCTTGGTTGATTAATGTATACTTCTTCCTCAATCAAGCCATTAAGGAAGGATGTCTTGACATCCATCTGATATAACTGCCAACCAAAAATAGGTGTTAAAGACATAATAGTCATAATAAAAATATACCTAGCAACTAAAACAAAGGTCTACTCATATTTGAATTCCTCTCTCTGCAAGAATCCTCTAGCTATGAACCAGACCTTGTACTTCTCTATGTTGCCATTTGCTTGTGTGCTTCACCTTGTACAACCACTTTGAATCAACCATTGATTTATCCTCTAGTCTCAGTACAATCTCCCACACATCATTCTTCATGACAAAGTTCTAATCCTCCACCATGGTATCCTTACATACCTTCAGACTCGATACCCCCTCATAACTAGAAGGCTTTGCATCAACTATGGAAGACATCATTGCAATATCATTGAGAAATTTATTAGGAGGATAGCTTACCCAAAAAGAAGTCTTTGGAGCACCAACTTGCTCCTCTACCTCTTGCAATGTATGTGTAATCCACCTTGGTCTCCTAGCTATGTTGGGTTTTAAAGTTGTCTTTGTACTTGTATTGGAACCTATCTAGCCTAAACTTAAACTCCTTGAAATATATAGATCAACACTTGGAGAAAAAAATGGTGTCTACTCCTCAATCACTATTGAGAACTCCTAAGACCTAGAAGACCATGCATACTAATCAAACTTCACATCCTAACTTACTACAATATTCCTCTCATGTGGAACACGGATCTTGTAAGCCTTAAAGGACTCACTATAGCCACCTAGAATACCCTTCGTGCTAGAGGGTTCAAGTTTCATCATCTTCTCCTTTAGAACATGAATGTAAATCAAACTCTCAAACACCTTGAAATGAGAAACATCGGGTTTCTCCCCTATGAATGCTTCCACTAGGGTCTTTTCCTTCAACACCCTGTGAGAACCTATGTTCACTATGTAGAAAGTAGTACAGCATGTTTCTGTGCAAAGGAACATGGGAAAATCTAAGTCATGAACCATAGAATTTGGCAATCTCTACCATGGATATGTTCTCTCTTTCAGCAACCCCATTTTGTTGCAGGTTACAAGGCACTATGAATCCCTCTTGATCCATGATTTTCTGCCAAAATATTCGAAGGCATTGAAGGTATACTCCCCTCCATTGTTTGATCCTAGTACCTTGATCTCCTACCTGTTTGGTTCTCAACAAGATATTTAAATTCTTTGAACCTGTTAAATACCTCATCCTTGGTCTTCATAAAATATATCTAGGACTTTCTGGAAGAATTGTCAATGAAAGTAACATTTTATGAACCAAATGATTAAAATTTCATAAAAAAATGGATGTACACCCATGTGAGCATGGAGCACAACTCCTATATAGATAAGATATATGAGTTACACCATAACTCCTCAAAAATGGGAGAACATCTTCCTAATACCCAAACACATTCATACATCCAAATCGCATGTCCTCAATAATGACTACATGATCTCTATATATACCTATTCACATGTTGTACATGTGGCCCCTTTATTATTAAGTTGACCCTATTACATATACATTTACACATTATGTGTACATTTAACCCCATATATGCCCCCCCTTGGGGTCATACCATAATATAATAAATATTACCTGGGAATGAAGTTGATGACATAGTTCTCACCACCATGTCCTTCTGAAGAGGTAAGGAACCATAGTTCAAGTGACCAAATATTTTGTGCCAAAGTTCATACAAATTGTCACTACTAGTAAACATGTTCTCTACTTCACTAGATTTGCTAGCAGTTTGTAAAGCCACTCTCCTTGACTCGTATGGCCAAAAATCGACTAGGATCAAGGTCCCAACTTCTGATGATCACTTCTTGATCAGAAAACTCGGTCCTATGCTTCAAATATTTTAGATGAGAAACTGAAAGAATATTTTTAGTCACACCAAGAAGATACAATACCTCATGTAGATACAAAAATTCTTCAACTGGCATGTGGAATGAGATAGACCCTAACCCAAACACTACATACTTTCCATCATCACCGAGCTCCACTTGTAATATGGTATCTTGTTCCTCTAACTTGAAGAAGGTTGATCTATTTGGAGTCACATATCCTGAGGATCCACTATAAACATACCACCCAACACCTCAAACTATGTTGGTGAAAAGGCATGAAATCATGGAAAAGGTGGTATCAAGCATAGTAGTCAACTTGTCCACTTATGAATCTTCAACCCTTCCTACACATTGTTTCTACTACTATTGCTAACCATTCCCCTTCTTCTTATAAGGGCACTAACAGGCATATTGGCCATGCTTGTTGCAATTGAAGCACTTGATATGGCTCAAATCCTTCTTTTGTTGGTTAGAAGACCCTAAATCTTCTTTCTTCTTTTGACCCTTCTTAAATCCTTTCTTTCCTCCCTTCCTCACCTTCCTGATGAGGGATGTGTCTAAAACATGCTCATACTAGTCGAGACTTGTTGCAGTATCATCTCCTCTCTAATGAAATCATCCCATAACTACTCTAAGTCAAGGAAATTCTCCTATCCTCAAATATCTTGGACAAAGTTGTGTTGTGTTGGACTAAATCCATTCATAGAAATCCAAACTAGCTCATTATCCACAACTATGTCCCCAATTGTAGTGATTTGATTTCTCATTGATGCTACCTTCATAATATAGCTTGCTACTGTATCTTATTTTCTTATGTGGATAGAGTGGGCTTATTCTTCAGGGGTATCTTCTTGGATACATTTACACTACAGTAGAAGGTTCCCAAGGGATTGTATATGTCTTGGCAGTTCTTTCTTGGCGATATGAGGGATCGAGTGCTCATTCACTGAATCCAATAAGATTCACTTTATGTTAACTACCTTCTTGTTATATACTACCAAATCATTGTGATCTATATGTGATGCAACCACCTTCTCCACAAGGTACCATAATTCTACCATTTCCAAAAGGTTCTACAATCTCAACCTCCAGGACACAAAGTTGGAGGCTCCCTCCAACAAGTGACTCTTTCACATACAAGGTGTTGCCACTACTTCAAACAAGCTACAATCTATAGTCACTAGATCAAAATTAGGGTTTCACACCCCAAAACCCTTATCAAGCCACATGTTGATCACTAGCACAATTATGCTTTAATCGCTAAAGATAGGACATACTACCCATTGAAACCCTTTGCTAGCTCTATACTCTAGATATCTTGTTTCTCCATACACGAAACCTGGAAGATTTTAGAAACTATGCTTTGATGTCATGTTAAGTTTTTTAGACCATGGTAAACAAACTATACACTCTAAAATAGTTCCTACATAAAATTAGATAGATATACAGTCAAAGCTACTCAAAATTGCAACTCTAATAATGCTAGAATCTATAAACTTATACTGCAAAAAAGATATAATGAAAAATCAATAGTTGCACTGTCAAAACCTGATATTGTTTTCTCATTAATTTTGGAATGAAATTTGCTACAAGAAAACATCAATGAACTAATATGTTGGTTGCTACTAAAATGTGAATAAACAAGATTGATACCCCTACCTTCTTTATATAACAGTAAGAAGGTATTGTTAGTGTCACAAAAATATATTTGAGTCCTAGATCCATTACGCCCTTATCTTTGCATGATGGAAAGATTGTAATTAGTGCACTTCAAGGAAGAGATAAGACTTCCTTGAAACCTCCACCCAAGCTAATATACTATATGCACCTAACTAAACTTAAACTTAAAATAAAATTAGAAAAATGTTTAATAAAACTGAAGTTAACACATGAAATTGCATGCACTATCTTTTACTTGACTTAAAAACAACATGAAAATTATTTAACACATGTGAACTACTGAGTATCTATGGTTGGCACATGCATGCACCCTAAATGTTGGAAGCCTACAAAAGTAGTGGTGTACTCCCTAGTCTATTATATTGTTGCACCCTCATCTACAAACCATCATGCTACACATAAATCAATGTTGTACAGATTTGCTAAGTATGTCATGATTTTGTAACTAAAGCACCCAAATCTAACATGCATATTCCCAACCTTGTAGAATACTACCCAAGGTACACTAATCTAACAACCTTGCATCTATTCTTCTCTTCTAAATAATTGGTCTTCAACACAAAGTAATAATTGTTAAGGATTGGCTTCCACGTAGCACTTTTTTAGCCCCTAGCTAGCTACCACAAACATTTATGATTGCAACAATTTGCATATGTTCTTTAAGACACACATCCTACTTTAGGCACAACCATCAACAATATTTTCAAAAGATATGTTGAGAAAGGGTGATTATAGCAACAATCTTATGTTGTTCTAAATGGTTGAGATGTGATTTCAACTCATTTTCTCTACCCACTTCTTTCTTTTTGAGATGTTTTTGGCAATCCCAATGCATAGTCTTGTTTTCACATATTTATATTGTTATAGATTTTCTTGAAATTTAGTACTTCCATTTTATTTATGTCATATACTTTTTGTAATTGATCAAATTTGAGTACTAATATAAATTAATATATAAATTAGAATAGACGGTAGTAATAAACTTTATCAATATCTAAGAATTGTAGTTTATTCAACATGACTCTTTTTTAATCCATTTTCATGTTCTTTTTACATTATTTACTCACCTTGCAACCTTTGTAATATCTCTAAATATATTTGAGTTTCACTTTCAAAGTTTTCAATATCATAGTCACAAGCATATATCTATTAATGGTGTTTCACTTTCAAAGTTTTCAATATCAGAATCACAAGCATACATCTATCAGTGGTCTCAGACATATTCTCCCATACTTTAAATTGATCTAAGAAAAATCCACAAATATAAATCTTTCCAGTGTATGGATTACTTAACATATCTTCCATCATTTAATTTGATACTTTCATTCACTAATAGGATTGTAATCAATCTCCTAATTGAAAGTTAATATGTCAAGAGCTTTGAACAAAACTTTTTAGAGTTTTCCTATGAATTGTTTTTAGAATTTTTCATATGAATTTGGGATCTTCATATAATCAATGTGCTTTGAAAGGCCATACTTGAAATAGCTCAATAATTAGAATTTTGGTTATTTCTTTTCATTTATGTGAAGGATATTACTATGTCATTGAAATGTTAACCTTATTAAAATGAAATAGTACTGTCTCATTGTCCTAGGGAGAGATATTAATAGTTTTGTTTCATTGTCCTAGGTAGAAGTATTAAAAAATCTAAAGAGATGTTTTTTCATTTATTATTTAGAATTGAGAGTTTTTTTTCTTTCTACTTTCTTTACTTGGTAACTCTCCCACATGTTAATATATTATGTTTTTGTTCTCTTCATATTTACATGTGAATTTGTTGTCTCATATATTGTCTCTTTATCTCTTTCCTTGTGGTTTTTGAAAAAAATTATGATAATCATAATTTTTAGAATATTTTTAATTGGATTATATATATTTTTAGGGAAATTCATTGGGAACTTTTCCTTACTCTAAGGATGGTATTCAAGATAATATAAATTCTGCAAAGACTTAAGGATTTGTCAACAATTTTAGATGTTCATGATATTCAACAATATAAGCTCACAAAGAGCTACATGTCACAAAGCGAGATTTGAACCTAAGTAGGGATGATAATGGTTTTTCTCTCAATCACTCAAGCTAAACTCCCTGGAATTTACCTCATCGTGTTATAATATGCCTTCTTCTAATCAAAAGCTATGAAGATATAATCCTTGGTTTAATAAGGATACCACCTTGTAGCATTAAATATCATTGGCATAGGCTTCCTTCGCTGCCATAATGATCTTGCATTAAAGATACCACATGGATGATATATATATATATATTGGTGGGTTAGCCCGAGTTGAGCGTTGTGAAATACAAGCAAGTGGTCACATGGTCAAGTCCCTGGGATGTTATCTCTATGGATATTATGGGCCTCACTCGATGTCCCTGTCAAGTTAAGTTGTCAAAACTACAACCGGCTAGTTTACCCCGATTGTCATCCTTGGAATGAGGGGAAGTTTTGGGAGGGTTTCTCGGGATGTGCATTCCATCGAAAAAATGCATGCATACCTATATACAATTTTAAAGATCCATACTTTTTTTAAGTGTGGAAACCATAGCAAATCTTACTAATTCTTGAAATTCCAACTATTAAATGTTTGGTGATATTTTTGTAAAAATATTCAAATTTCTAAGGATTTCATATGGTTTCTAGATTTTTTTGGCAATTTTAGAGTAAAATACATTTATCTTATAGAATTCGAGCGAATCATTTTAGAAAAAATGGAAATTGGAGAATATATTTTTGGAAAAAAATCATGAAAATTTAGCCTCTAAATTTTTTCCATATATAATGTTTGATTACTTTGTGTGAAGACAGTACTTGATTGTTACCACACTTTTGTAACATTTAAATGTTTATGTCATTGAAATAGTTGATATGATAAACTCATTTAGATCAATTTTAAATGTCTCATGAGTGGTTTTTAAATGTCATGTGATTTATGTCTTGACATTAATTTATTTTGACTAGTCTCACATGTTGGGTTTGTTGGGTATAAAGCCTCAAATTTTCCTTGAACAAGTCCTTTTAATCAAAACAAGCAAGATACGTGTGCTTGCCTAGGCATCAAGCCATAATGCAAGTGATTAGCATGTATAAATAAATGAGATATAAGTTAAGAAATGTAATAAGAATTATGTTAGAATTTTTTTATTTTTTTTTAAAGCAATTTCCTTGATATTCAATTGAATCAAAGGATACTTTCCATTACATATAGGCTCGAAGCCATTAGACCAATATTTTTATTCATGTCATTTTTAAGGGAATTGAACCCAGGTGGGGAGGATAACAATCATTCCTCACAACCATCCAAGCTATACCCAATTGACAATTATGTTAGAAGTTATTGTTGAGCTATGTTATTGTAAAAATAATGAGTTATGAAGTGATTGTAATCTGTTATGATTGAGATAAGTATGTAGGCTATTACTTTTTAGAAAGGTTCAGGTTATCAATGTTTCTTTTCTTATATGTTTGTTTTTTGGGGTTTACATGGAATAGATATTTTTTCGATTATTTTTCTATGTTGTATAATATTGTATTGTAAATTAATTATATTGTAATTGATAATTTGTTAGGTTGAAGAAAAATAACCGATTTAATAACCAACATTTTGGGGGATAATTCATTGAATTCGTAATTCTCGTTGCAGTTAACATAATCATACACCTAGATATTGAGATAATTGTCATGATGAGGGAACTCCAACAATAATTCTTGGGGTAAGCCCATAGCAAGGAAACAACTATAAGGTTTCTCGTGAAAAAAGGAACGAGCTTGAGGTGATCAAAAGAAGATGTCTCCAAGAAAGGCCCTATTGAGGGAGATGGATTCCCAATGCTCAACAGTAGGGATTAAACCCAATAAAGAGACTCAGTTAGACCCTTCCATGTTTGAGATGGAATAATCCTCGTGAATCAATTAAAAGTGTCTTTGTGCTCTTTTTATGATTTTATGATTTATATAACTAATGCAAGAAATAAAAATAATCTAAAGAGTTTGAAGAATTATATTACTAAAGCATAACCCTTAGGAACAATAAATGAAAGTGACCAATAGATTTTAATTCTCTAAGAACTAATTATATGAAGAAGTATTACTGCAAGATAACCTTCAAAAAGTATAAAATGTTGAAAGAGGAAACCTCTACTCCTAAAAGATAACTTTTGGAAACAGTGGGTGGAAATAACCCCGTAACTTTGTATCTCTAAAATATAATTATATAGAGAGATATAAATATAGGAATACCCCTAGGAATCACGAAATAGTTTTTCATATGATCCATTATCAATTACATAAATAATTCTACAATAATCAATGTATTAAATGATAAACAAACATTATGAAAGATAAGAAAATAATTAATAAAGTATACGGAAAATAACACCCAGTAATTTAATGAATCACACAAGATAACTAAGAAGAATTGAAATCCTTGACATCTGCAACATCAATTAAAGAGAAGAATAATCCACGAATAAGAATCAATACACAGAGAAATATTTAGCCAAAATTTTCCTTGACTCCAAAAGAGAATCTGGTTTAAGCTTGAACTAATTCTGAGCTACAATCCTCCTTGAATTGTTTTAGAGCCAAAAGACGCTTTCTAAGAGGTCAACTCTCTTATTTATAAAGTCAAACTAGTCTGATTATAAAATAAAACAAAAAAAATAGCTATGCAAAATCTTATGCGCTAAATCTCTGGTGAATTGAAAGTTTCAACTCATGCATGCCAAACATTCTATTTTCCAGACTACTTTAAATAAATTGTCCCACAAGTTGTAATGTGGAAACACGTGTTTCTCTTTTAGTCATTTTGAGATGGGAGGTCCCATGCATGAATCTCTTAATATGATTTTTCAATTTTGGGAACAATAGACTCCAATTGAGTTGTACTTTAACTTTAGTAATTAGACACTTCTAAAAATGGCCACATGACAAAAAAAAAATTCCGTGATTTTTCTCTCACACCTTTTCCTTCCATCCTCGATTTAAATCCACAACATATCCAAGTGGTACTTAGGTGTCATCTTCATAAGATATATAAATTGGGACTTTAAATCTTACTACAGAAAATTTATCAACCATACCATTGATATTGTAGCAGGGTATTCAAATTTACTTCCCTGATTTTGATCTCCTTTCATGGTTTATGACACTATATATTTACCTCAAAAATATGAAACAAACAATGATAAATCATCAAATATTATAACAAAAAATTTATAGATATAGGAGAGACCTTTCTAATAGTATAAGGTATGGCCAAAATGGAGATTGGAATCAAAATTTATCATGAAAGTATGGAAATACATGAATACGTGTTCCACATTGTGTGTTGTGTCGCAACGCTTTTATCTTTGGGTGTGATGCATCTTGTGTCACACCTTCCTTCAAATCATGTATGATACACCATGTGTCGTGAATAAAAAAAATTGGGTTTGAAACACTATGTAGGAGAAAACTCCTTATCGTGCGAAAACAATCTTTTTTTTGTAGCATAATCGACCCCCTAAACCTTACTTAGGTTGGCAGGATGTCAAAATTTCTCCTCTCACTATACTTAGGTCTCAATTCTATATGCTTCTTCTCAACCTATATCCCCGCGTGGTGTTCACATGGACTTATTCCACGTCATATGCACCACTTCACAAGATGGCGTGTGTGATATCATGGCAGTGACATGTCCTCAAACACGTCACCTTCCCCTCAACAAACCTTCGACGGAATGTGATTATACAACCTAGAAGGTAAGATTTTGAGATGAACGGATTGGAATCACTTAGCTCGAGCAAAATCAACAACTAATGATGAATCAAAATCCTCTCCCATTGGGAAAACAGGTTATGCAACCCCCAATCTATTCCACGATCCATTCTTTCTGACAATCTTGTCCCCGACATATCCAACAATTAGGAACTAGGAAAAATCTATGGACTAGATTCACTTGAAACCTTTGAACCATGCAGTGGTTAAAAGTCACACTCGTTCTCCACTAAACACTCGACAGGTAGGGTCTATGACAAAATCTACGGATGAGATATTGTCGAAATATCTCTTCAATATATCAATGGTTCCCACCCACTCAGGATTCCACCATCGGGATACACTCACTTTTTGTTGCATTGTGATTCTCTTGAACAAATCTTCCCGAACTGGGATCATTCGATGGATCCAATGATCATTAGACCCTCACATCTAATGGTCGGGAATCCCTCATATCACCTAATCGCCTGATAGTTAACTAAAACTACCACTTCGATGAGGCTTTTTCTTTGGGTTGGACCCTCATCAGATACAACAGCTTAGATATCATCGTCCGAATAGTCGAAATATCTACAACTCTTACCATTCTTGGGTTTTTAGTCATTGTGTTTCTCCCATCAGGAGTTCCATCCGCTCATCCCATGCGAAATTTCTTGAACTTTTCCTCTCTGAAAAGATTATCGACTTAATGAACGACAGATATATGGCCCAGATCTCGTCGGCTTACCCTCCCGGTAATCAATGGCTCTCATCAACTCAGGACTTTCCTATTGATAAATTCACCATGACAATGTCTTCTAGTTTTTCCTATAAGTCCTCCTTCTGATAGGCTTCCTCCAAAGCCTAGATTTCCAATAAAAGGTCGAGATCAACTCTTCTCACCAAATCAACGACTGAAGTTTCCTTTTGTATTTTCATGGGGATTCAATAGGGTTAATATTTATTTCAGGGCTTACCAACCCAAAAAATTCCTTCTCATTATCCGCAAAAGGTTTTAACTCTAATCCCTCGGGATTTTAACCCACTTACTCAATACATAAGTTGCACTTCACCATGGCCCTCATAGTGAAGATTTTCTCATCCTGTAAACTTTCCATTCAAAGACTTAGGAAACACAAGGTTGCATGCCTTCACTAACCTCCCATGCACATGCATTATAAACAATCATTTAACCTTTTTTAAAGAGATTACTTTAAACCATTTAAACTCATGTTTATCATATATTCAAAATATGAAGCTAACATTGAGAATGTTGGAAGATTGGTTGTTTTCATTGATGTCAACCCTAGTCATTGGTTTTGGACCGCAAGATTGATGAAGGTATTTGGACATGAAGGAAAATGCACATGTAGATACAACACCCATGGATGGATAGTATACATCATGATGTTTCCATTGGTATGTGGCACATCACGTGGATCCTCATGGTTGAGGAGAAATGAATTTTTGAAGATGACAAAGT
>CBVK0101662635.1:0-10068 GCA_900067695.1 Picea abies
TGAGGTACTTTGGTGCATGAGTTCCTTAGACATATTGGTTGAGTTGTGGGGTGACCTAACCATCACAATAGAGACCCAAATAAAGAAGTGTCTTGGTAGAGGAAAGAGATTTCCTTCCAAGAAAAGAATGGAAGCAGCGAAGAGTCAATCAAGGAGATTGTTGACAGAAAGCCACAACGAGTTAGACCACAGCCTGAGTGGACAAGATGATGTGCTCCTACTCATGGTATGAGACATGAGATAGGCAGAGAAATCTCAGGATACTTGCAAATGTGGGATGGCGCAGATCATTGGTTGGAGTTGATAGAGGAATTGGATCGGACGTGTTTAGGCACAAAAGTTTTTGGGTGGCTCGTTCTACTTGGGGCCATTTGGAAAGTATGTTGAGATTGAGACAGTTGCGAAGACAATTGTAGACATATGCATATTGGAAGATCACACAGGCAAGATGAAACAAAGAACGAAGGAAGTAGTGCAAAGGTGATTGTTGGATGTGCGAAACTAGTGCACTTGGAGCGTTTCGCGAACATGTGATGAAGAGGATGGGAGACTGACTGATGAAACGAGGCTCATGTTTTCCCTGGGAAGATTCATTAAGCAAACCAATATTTCATGAGGGGCATGGTTGCAACAATGATGAGGTAGACCTGAGCACCCTACAGTCTGTAGGAGGAGCAAAGAAAGTGAATTCGGTTGGTCGTATGAGTGATAGACGTGCGATGATCTCCTTGCATTTTCGAATAAATTGGATATGAAATGAGATGGGTCCAACGATAGACAAAGAGACAACAACTTTCACAGTAGAAAATGAAGGAAGTAACAAATGGCAGAAGGCATGAGGTTCTATTTCAAGGAAGATAGAATAGACAACAAGGGAGTCGTTCAAAAAATATGTCAAGAACTACAATGGGAAAGATGCACGACAAGTGATATGAGGGTGTTTGTTGGTGGTATGGGACATTAGGTGCATGAACATTCTTGGGGAGCTTGGCTAGTACAAATGGACTCAGATTTATTGATTGGAAAACGTATTGGCATGAACACAGCTTCGTTAGAAGCAGGTGCAACTTGAATAAACTTGGGCAGAGTTGGATTAGTAGGAGATTTTGATCCTGTAGCAACATCGCAAGCAGACAAGGTGAGAAACAACCTTGGTTGCACAAGTATATGGGAAGATAGACCAAACAGAAAATACAGACTGAAGTCTGAGTAGGTATGCAACAAAAAATGGAGACCGAAGTCTGAGTAGGAATGTGAAACATAAACCAAAGCCTAAGTAGGGTTGTGACAGATTGAGTTTGGGAGTCTAAACACTTGGGCACTGTGATGGAACTCCTCAATGAAGATCGGATAGCAAAGAGTTGGACAGTGTGGGGAATGTTTGAACTAAAACAACTATGTGATGGATTGCGGGGTACATTTTCGGAAATTGAGCGTGAAGTTGGATTGATCACCTAACTTCCTCAAAATGTGGATCATAGGATGTGGTGAAACATAATGGAAGTGGTTGGGTTGGAGAAAGGTTCATCACAATAGTTTATCAGATGGTTGCAGTTGGAAGCCAAGGCACTTAGATGAAGGTTTCTTGAGGATGGCAAGACTTTGAATGGGGGAAAATATCATACCCCAAGCTTATATTGGAGCACACAGGCTCCCTCCACGAGTTAAGACTCGCGATTCAGATGAGTCAACAAACGTTCGATTATTTCATGAGTGACGTTGGCGTTACTTGGGCGTGCGACGTTGTGCCAAGTACGACTTCACCAAGGTGGAATTGTGATGGAGGTTGGTGACTTAACCGAAGACCTGGTTGGGTGGGTGCCCCACCAAAGAAACGAACGGTCGGTGGTGATGGGTGTGGTGAAGGCATGCGCTCCCAGCAGAATGGATGCCCAAGACATGTGGCGAACATCTTGCGATGAGGTTGAGCAAGAAAATAGACGAAGGCATAAGTTGGGCGTGTTTAACCGAAAGTTGATGTCAACTGGGGAAGAGTGCATGCATGGAAGACAAGCGTGCCCCTTAACGAGTCGCCTCAATCCGCGAAAGTGAACAAATAACCAAGAGTGTGTGTCAGCGTGCAATCAAAGGGACGTGTCGATTGGAAGAGTCGCGTCGCAAGGAAAGGGCACACGATTATTTAACCAAGTGCGAGCAGGGCATTTGGAATTCGTCTAAGGCAAGGAGTTGGGAGACACTTCTTCACAATCGTAGGTTGAAGAGTTTGAGGCAACGACCAAGGATGGAGACGAGCTCTCTCGAAGGAGCCAAGTAGACCCTTGAGGGTAACTTGGGGCTGCGTTGGGGAGGGAGCCTTCGTGGCAAGTCTTTCTCAAGGAAGTTGTTAAGGAAATTTGAACTATGGTAAGGAAGTAAGGGTCTCTCCAAGCTAAGGCAAGAAGGAAAAGTCTTAACTAAGCAAGGGGATGGACGCACAAGACAGAAACGCAAGTATCGCAGAGATGAAGTCCGAGGTGGTTCACTCTGTGATGACGAAGGAAGGATGCACGAAGGCAACTTTCTGAACAATTGTTTGATTTTCACAACTTCTACTGAGTGAAAGATCCTTATGTAAACTTTCTTTGTGTGGCACGAGATTTTAGCTCGGCACTTCTGTTTTGGGTAAAGATATCTTTGGGATGAAGCCGGTTTGACAGCCTGCACATATGTTTCGTTTGTACTTTAACGCAGAGATAACATAATTAATAAAGGAAGTTGTAATGAAGTAAGGAATAATCCGGATTAAGTAGTTTGGTGTAGCTTAGATGTCGAACTAATGAGTGCGATGCCTCACTGGTGATTCCGACGCCCGACCTAGGCTCGCCAGGCCCGTGCCAATAACACTGCCATGAGTGCGAGAGAAACTCGCATCGCTCTTGCCATTACAACCGCTGCGATTGGAACTTTCCCTCACAAAGACAATATATGAGGTCGTTCATAAAGCGTCCACAACAATCGTCAATATAATCTAGTCTGAGTAGTCACAGGAAAAGTAGTGGATTGTATAGAGTCGATTTGGTGATTTTGTGGTGATGGAGGAAGCACTGTCATAGATTTGCAACAGCGATCACATAAGTGTTTTGAGCAGTCGATGAGTTGGGTCATTGTCGTGACTTGGATGGTAGAATGAAGTTTGGTCACAAAGCAGACAACTAAGCATGATTTCCACTATGACAACTTTGTTATGTGCACTGCTGAGATTGTGCACAGTGTCCTGGTGCGAAGACATTATAGGGAACAAAGATAACATACGGGGAAGGGAGGTTTAGTTGAACACATGGTTCGGATCACAGCAGGGTGCATTTTCCACGTGCCAACTTCGTGATGTGCACCACCGAAGAGAATTTGGGTCAGTTGGGTTACGATTGAGGATCACATCTTTCGGACGGATATCGGTTAATAAGCATGAGACTTGACGATCGATTGATGTGCATGGTGTCATGGTGCTCAGACACTGTAGGGCGCGAAGATAATAAATGAAGAAATGGAAGATGGGTTCAATCAGGTACGTCCTTGAGGAAAGTGACTTGGACAGATTTGGGACATCACAGTTTTTCAGTTATAGACTTGCGATAGCAAGAAGACTTGAACCATGAAGATGACAAAGAAGTCATGAACATGCACGATCGTTCCAAATTTCTTTGCAAAATATCAAAGAAGTCATGAACATGCACGATCGTTCCAAATTTCTTTGCAAAATATGAGTTGTTGCATTGGGTTCATTGAAGAGAGATAGGAAGACTTGACTGAAGACAAGAGCAACTTGTTTCCATCGTAGACTTGGGAGAGGCCCAAGTGCTTGGGTTGGAGAAAGGTTCATCACAACAGTTTAGCAGATGGTTGCGGTTGGAAGCCAAGACACTTAGATGAAGGCTTGTCGAGGATGACAAGACTTTGAGTGAGGGAGCATTTCATACCCTAGGCTTAGATCAGAATGCACGAGCTCCCTCCACAAGTTAAGACTTGTGATTCGAACAAGTCAGCAAATGTTCGGTTATTTCATGAGTGAAGTTGGAGTTACTTGGGCGTGCGATGTCATACCAAGTATGACTTCACCAAGATGGACTTGCAATGGAGGTTGATGACTTAACCAAAGAGTTGGTTGGGTGGGCACCCCACCAAAGAAACGAACGGTTGGTGATGATGGGCGCATCGAAGGAACGTGTGGCTAGCAGAACAGATGCCCAAGACGTGCGACGAACATCTTGCGATGTAGTTGAGCAAGCAAACGGATGAAGGCACAAGTTGGGTGCCTTTAACCTAAAGTTGGCGTCGGTTGGGGAAGAGTGCGCGCATGGAAGACAAGTGCATCCCTTGACATGTCAGATGAACCCATGAAAGTGGACAAATAACCAAGAGTGTGCGTCGACTTGCGATCGAATGGACACATCGGTTGGAAGAGTCGCGTCACAAGAAAATGCCGCACGACTACTTAACCAAGTGCGAGCTGGGCATTTGGAATTCGGCTAAGGCAAGGAATTGGGAGACACTTCTTCACAATCGTAGGTTGAACAGTCTGAGGCAACGACCAAGGAGGGAGACGAGCTCTCCCCAAGGAGCCAAGTAGATCCTTGAGGGTAACTTGGGCTTCCTTGGGGAGGAGTTGTCACAGATCTGGGCAAGTCTTTTTCAAAGAAGCTGTTAAGGCAAATTGAACTGTGGCAAGGAAGTAAGAGTCACTCCAAGCTGAGGCAAGAAGGAAAACTCTGAAAGCAAGGGAACGGACGCACAAGATAGAAATGCAGGTATCGTAGAGATGAAGTTTGAGGTGGTTCATTATGTGATGACGAAGAAAGGATACACGAAAGAAACTTACTGAACAACTGTATGACTTTCGCAGCTTCTACTGAGCTAAAGCTCCTTATGTAAACTTTCTTCGTGTGGCAAGAGAGTTTAGCTCGACACACTATTCGGTTTTGGGTGAAGATGTGTTTATACTTGCATGAATGATTTCTTTTACTTTCACAACTAAGTATAAGATAAGACAGGGATAACATAAGTAATAAACGAAGTTAATGAAGTAAGGCGTAGTCCGGATTAAGTAGTTTGGTGTAGCTTCCCTGTCAAACTAACGGTGTCGCACACCCGATTGGCTAGCCAGGCCCATGACAATAACACTGCCATGAATGCAAGAGAAACTCGCATCACTCTTTCCATTACAACCGCTGCGATTGGAACTTTTCCCCACAAAGACAATATATGAGGTCGTTCATAAAGCGTCCACAGCAATCCTAAATATAATCTAGTTTGAGTAGTCACAGGAAAAGTAGTGGATTGTATAGAGTCGATTTGGTGATTGTTCAACTTTGACGCCGCCCTGTCCAGTGAACTAGCCTCCTATGTAGGCATGTGGCTCCCTCGCGCGTGGCCGACATGAATGATTACAGTCGTGTGTTTCACGGGAGATGATTGGGTTGAAGAATTGGGACCAAGCAAATATAGAAAAGCACTGGAGGCCTACCAACTCTTAATGAATAAAGTGATCAAACTTGTCTGTATCGACTCTTATAAGCGCCAAAACTTGCCATGACCGACAAGTAAACGCTTCAACATTTCTCCGCACACGATTCAGTCACTTTCAAAAATAAATGGTAATTAATAGACTCATTAATGTTGTGTATGGTAGGATATGTATAATATTTTCTAAAATAATTTCCTTGTACTTGTCACTGTAGCAGATGCCATATATTCAATGATAATCAATAGACTCATTAATGTGTATGGTGGGATCAATATTCCATCATATATATAACATCTTATTGAAGAGTGCATAATATCACAGCAATGACATAAATTCAAAGTGCCCTACAGAATTGAGGGTGCCCGACGGATGCAAGTGCCCCTGCGTTGCTTTCAATACACCGCAATATCGCTGCACGGGGTCGTTTTTGGACAATTGCCCTCCCACTGATTATTCGTGTTTCTTCAAGAGGGAATGCCTGCAGGCCTACAGCTATGCAAAAGACGACACAACCAGCGCCTTCACTTGCCCGGGAGGCACTGACTATAAAGTCGTCTTCTGCGGCACCACCATCTCCTCCCATGAAGCGGATGTCTATTCTACTGTTTGAGCTCCTGAAAACTCTACTTTACGAGAACGTAGAAAATCTGTGGGTGTAGAGACAAGGAAATAAGATGTCATGAATAAATACATGATGTTATATTAGATTAAATAAACTGAAATGAAGGTAACTCCATCCATTATTTACAATCATCTTCCAGATATTTTTCTTTAACAAATTTACTTAAATTGGATGTTTGAGGTAGTTACTTAGGAAGGATGTTTTAAAATGTGGACCAAGTTTTTAATTTTTGAAATTGATAGAATTATAAAATTGTTTATAGTATAAAATATTTACACCATAGAAATAATAATTGTTTAAAAAATTTAAAGGGGTTGGATTCATCCAAGGTAAGCCATTTTTGTGAGGCTCAATAGTATTATTAGATAGGCAGCCTCATGACTTGACCCAGAGTTCCTATATGTAATTTAGGACAGTCATGCTAACTAACATATAGTTTTAATTATTTTAAAATATTTATATTTATATTATAATAATTTACAAATAACATATACAGCTTTATAGTATTTTATTTATGTGTAAAATATATATATTTTTTTCATTATTATTTGGGGCTGCAATATATTTAAATAATCATGGAGATACATATAATAAATTCAAAAGAATTTTAGAACTTATGATTTCAAAATTAAGAACAATACACATAGTGATTGCAAAAATTTTACATCATAAAAATAATAATTGTTTAAATTTTTTAAAAATAATAATTGTTTAAAAAAATTACATCATAAAAATAATAATTGTTTATGAAATTTAAAGAGGATGAATCTATAAGGTAAACCATTTTTGTGAGACTCAATAATATTAATAGATAGGCAGCCTTATGACTTGACCCATAATTTAGGACAATCATGCTAACTAACTTATAGTTTTAATTATTTTAAAATATTTATATTTATATTATAACAATATTTTTACAAATATCATACACAATTTTATAGTATTTTATTTATGTGTAAATAGTTCATCTCTTTTTTCATCATTATTTGGGGTTGCAATATATTTAAATAATAACAAATTCAAAAGAATTTTATAATTTATGATTTCAAAATTAAGGACAATACACAGAGTGAGTGTAAAAAGTTTGTAGTTGAAAAAGTGGCAAGTTGATGGGCACTAGCAATCATCTTTTGACTTTTATTGAGCAAATAGAGAGAAGCTAGAGATGAGTAATAAAGGGAGGATCTTGCCACTGATGTTTGATTTATCTTATTTTTAATCCAATTTAGTTATTTCTAATTTAGTCTTTTTCTCCCAAAAATCTAAATTTGAAAAAATTATAATTTTTTATTTCAATTAAAAAACCAACCTAATTTACATGCCATGGCTTTTAAATTCCAGCATATATAATATAATGGAACCCCAAGAAGATCAAAAAAAAAAAAAAAAAAAAAAAAAAAAAAAACCAAGAAGAAAACCAAGAAGATCAAAACTCCAACCCACCAGGGGTTGGTTATATTAAGAACCCTTGAGGAACAATTAAGGGACACTAAATAGCCAGATTCTCCTTGGCCACTTATTTGGACATCATTGTGAAGTCCATTGCAAGTGCCCAAGGGAAATTGACCTCTATTTGTGATTATAGGGAAAAAATGTATTAATACTATAGCACTAATTTGGACAGAAACCAAGTCAAAGAACTCGACATTTCAAAACAACAAATATTGTCTATTTTTAGGGATTCTAGAAATTGACAAGAACTACCATTGACCAAGAAACACATCTCCATTGACTCATGCATCCATCTCCAGATTAGTCAAAACTGGATGGATAAGTGGTATATGGTTTTTGATAAACTTCCCTGCAAAAACATGGAGATGCCCTTATATTTTATGAGAAAATTATGGGTTGAGTTTATTTTGGGTAAGCATGTCAACTACTTTGACATTGGTGAATTTCAAGGGGTGGGTCGAGGGTTCGCATAGGATCGAGAGCATGCCAGGCGCGACCCGTGTTATTTCCTCGTCCCCCCATGTGAAGGCCTGCCTCCCCTACCCATCATCCTCTTGTTGCAGAGAGCTTGCAATAGGTACATCTAGCAATTTCATCATTGACTCGTAGCCTAGTTCAACACAATAGCTTTGTTGCACTATCTCGACAGGAGGTGCCTGTTAATGACATTGATAGATGGGTTGGAGCTTCAACATGCATATGAGAGTACAGTGAGAAGAGGACACATTGACATAACAGTCATCCATGTGAACCTAACAGATGCTCGAGTTGTGAGCATACATGTTATGGGCCTATAGAGCCCAATGGATGACATAGCTTCATGAAGGAGGTTAGTATCTTAACCCTCTCTATGTTCTTCATCGTTATATATTTATTTTGTATTTTGTTTATTTATATCGATATTTTAATGTATGTTGTTTTGCAGTTGTTACATCTGAGCAGTAGACCCTCTACGTCGATAGATGCATCAGTGCCTAGCCCCACCATTGATGCAGTAGTAGAGGCATCATGTTCATTGGGTGCACCCCACACACAAGTATGCATCACATTTGATAAATTCACCTTAGTCATTTCTTTATTTTATGGAATCCTCAAATTTTTAATGTTCTCAGGTTTCTACATTATTTGGGACTAGGAAATGTTGGGGAATGTCCATCTGGGATGGACAAGTCACCTGCATCACAAGTATCATTGTAGACTTAAATATCGTATAATTCTCAAATTGTTTATGTTTATGTTTTTGAATTTTACTATTTGGTACTAATAGTTCAATTTTATTAATATGTATGTAGGTTTCAGATATATTTGTTGGATATAGTACTATTGTACTCCCTGGGCACCTAGGCGTTGCTTTTGGGTTACCTTTTTCTAGGCCTAGGGAGTTGTAATCACTTGTACATCTTGTGAGGGTCCATTGGATCCCACCCTCAACATTAGTCTTATTACACACATCCTCAGTTGATTCACATGCAGGGCACCCATCCACACCATATGTATGCCACCCACCCCCACCACCATTTCCATTGGCCCCATCGACCAAGATTACCACATTAGAGGTTGTCTCGGAGCAGGTTGTACAACCTAGTGCTTCATCTTCTAGTGAATCTCCATCAAGGCCTGAGATATTTACAATGAGATAATGCATTGATGATAATTTTTTATGTTTCATGAATTTGATTTTTTTTACGCATATTTGTTTAATTTTCTTGACTTGATCCTTGTAACTGATGTAGGGTGGCATTGTAGAGAGTTTGGAGTCATGGAGGAGGGTAACACCCTCATGAATGACAACAACACATGCGGTGAGTTGTCTTAGGTTAAATTACAAAGTATCATTTTGTATGTCTATTAATTCATTGAGGAAAAAAACTTAGAACATTGTTCATTTTTTGTGTAGTCTCCAGAGTGTCCAAGAATGCCCAGGCCTAGAACCTCTCAAGGCGATTTCTCAAGAAAGAGAAGAAAGATAGATTTTCAGGATGATCCTGAGGGTGGTGAGGGTGGCAGTGGTCAATGATTGACCAACTACTGACATTTTGTATCTAAGCCACCATATGGATGTTTTTTTATGTTAGGGAACTTGTTGTCACTTTGTATATTGGTCACGAGTTCCCATTTTGTAAAAAATGTACAATTTAGACGAATACACACACACACACACACATTTCATGGCACGTTTTTTTATGAATCTCATTGTTTCTGCATTTTATGTTGATGAATATGTGAATTTCAAAGTGTTTAAATTTGAAAGTGTATGAATTTTACATGTATTAATCCCTTGGTTTTTTTCTAAAGTGATTATAAATACTTTCATTACACATTAAGGAATATCTTATGGTGGAAAAGATTGCTAAATGCTAAATCCATAAGCAATTAATGGTTCTCAAGTAGCATTGCTTGCTAATCAACCATGTATCTCTACATCATCGATATATAATTCCTTCTGAATTATTTGCATGAATATTGTGGATATCCATATTCTAACTCACAACCAACAATATGGACTACCTCTTGAATTATCTCCATCTAAATC